>JANKYF010000006.1:66108668-66124201 GCA_029829435.1 Erythroxylum hondense
GCAAGACAATTGATGAATGGTAGTAGAAATAAGAGTCATAAGATAGTGAAGAATTCTATAAATGATTTGGGGATTTATTGACAAATGATACTGAAAAATTTAGAGACAATTAGAGTAAAATTTGGAGATGATTGGACTAGTTAAATAAGAGAAACCAGTTTAAACTTCTAAGAATTGGACAAGTGACAAATGTCACTTGCCAAGCCTAGTATTGATTTCACGAATTTACTGGAAATACCAAATTAATTGTTTGGTCTTGTTTTCTACTTCGTGACTTTCTTCATCCTTTGTAAGCGTCATTACTTCAGAAATTTCTCACCCTCACAACATAAGTTTTACTCTCCTTTTTCACTTGTTATTTCACTGTGTTGCCTTCCTCACTGTCACTGAAATATCTAAACTTGCAACCTTCAACTGTTGACGATCGTGTTGTATTGGAATGCAAGGGTTTTTGTGATTTTGATGAATTTGGAGCTTCAAATAACTAAGTATCGTATAGTTTTCATGATATGTAGAATGAAACATACATCACGTTAGTTAATATTTTAGTGTTTTTAAAACAAGGTTGTATATATATACTGTAATGTGAGTAAAAATTTAGAGAATATCGTGTGTCTTGCTTTTGCATTTTTTATGATCAATATTTCGTAAGATGGTGTTGAAATGAATTTTGAGTTTGAAAGATCATTGAAAATATGTATTAAAAGAGTGCGGAAGATTTTTGGAGAAATGAGATGTGTATGCTCTGTTTTCACTGTGTCATTACATGAATCTTTTAGGTGTTTTAGAAATGAACTAAAATGAGTTTTGAGTTAAGGAAAAAGGTGTAACGTGATGTCATGATGTGGGAAAGAAAGATTAAAATGATAATTAGAGAAGAAAATGGAGAAGTCCAGAAAATGGAAAAATGCAGAAAACGTGATGAAGATGCGTGAATGATAAGTTCTTTTTTTAATGCTTATGAATAATCACAGATTTTGATTTGTTTGTGATCAAGTTGAGCTGAAATGGAAGTAGGAGTGGAAGAGGAAATACGTTAAAAATGGTGGAGTTGGTAAAAAAGATGAAGAAGAAACAAAAAAAATATCTGCAGTTCGTGACTCTGGAGTGCACGATTGTGCATCTCGCAGTGCACGATTGTGCATTACCAACTAGAAAAGCATGATCATGCACGAGCACGATCATGATCATGAGGAAGCGTCTCATAATGCATGATCATGCACAAGAATGATCGTGACATTGCGCTATCAACTAGAAAAGCACGATTATGCATGAGCACAATCATGACAATAAGGAAGTATCTCACAGTGCACGATTGTGACCATGCGCGACAGTTGCAAACATCCTTCATTCTTTTTACTATAACTTCTTCTCCCAACCTCTAAATGACCTGAAATTTGAACCAACAAAATCCTCACATAATTTTCTTTAACAAAATCCTCACACATTTTTCTTTCTCTCCACCAAAATTTGTGGCCATATGGATTCATTGGGAAAAGATTGAGTGATGAGTTTAGGATGAAATTGATGAAGTATGTTGGAATATAATAAATGAGTGTTTTCACTAAATATGCTTTAGTATTTTAGCCATATCTTGATCTTTTGACCTCCAAATGGAATTATTTTTAATTTAGATTAAAATAGAAACATATGGCTACAAATTTCCAGAAGGAATTGAATTTTAATTCTATCTCTAAGAATTACAAAATCTAGCTTAAAATTGAGCACAGAGTACTGTTGTAGTTTAAGAACAGTCCAAAGTACTTAGAGTATAACTTTCAGAATATAGAACTAAATTGTATGATCTTGGTATCATTAGAAACTTAAGACACAGGGGAACAATTTTCTAGAAGTAAGTAGTCCTAAATACTCCATTTCCTTATCATAATGATCATGCAAAGTTGACCCAAAAGTCTGTCTTGATAAAAAGTTAGAATGAGTAATTGAATGATGAACTTAGAATAAATTTGTTTTATTAAGGTGTAAACCTAAGTTCAAATCATATGTATGTGAGTTTTGATATATGAGTGATCATGTGATGAGAATAATGGATATATACCCAGGATTGTCATTAAGCATGCATAGTACATAATTCATATATACTTATGTGCATAAATCAGTATTTAAATAACTATGCAAATTTATGATATGTGTAAATGTATATTGCATGATATAGAGGAGCATTTAGAGAGTCAACATCCAAACGTTGTTGAGACTTCAAGGCAATAGCTTTCTTGAGCAACCTGTGAGTAACCTAGATGGTCTCACTTAATTGATTGTTTGTTTTAAATTATGTTCTGAATTATCTTATGAATGTAAACTTGATTGTGTTGATTCCAGACTTTGAAAGTTTGAGGTGTTTGATGCATGAATGAGACATTAGAAGTACTCCTTGTATATGAATATGACTGAAATAAGTATACTCAACAATTTTGTTGGATGTTTCTGAATGTGAAAATGAAATCATGTGATTGATTGAGAGTGTGAGAATGTAATGCATTTCATTACATGAACGCATGAAAGATAAAGGCAGTTGTGATCGGAATCACTAGTAAAAAGAGCTTAAAGCTCAGCATGTGATAAGAGCCTTAGGCTCAATTGCCATTGTACCACGTATCCACTAAGAGATATGGGACATTATCTGATAAAAGCAAGGTATTCATAAAGGCTATGGGCTAGTGAAAGGCACTCAATCATAAAAAAAATAAATGACAGTGAATCTCACGAGCATTGCGTTTAAAATTGATATGTGCAATATAAATTATTGAAATGATCAGTATGATTACTCTAACTGTGATATGTGATGCTCATGATAAATGAGATGATATGAATTATGTGTTTGTCTATGATGATGTCTTGTTGAGATATGGAGCCTGATAATATTTCAACAATCGCGAGTTGCCCTCCCCTTCTGAACCTCTGCATTTTTTCTTCTTCTTCTTTCTTTTATTCTTAATCAACTTCTTTAACTCATCTCTACTACATTTTTGACTTCCATTCAACACAATCATTCAAAAACATAACAAAACCGATAATTTACACCAAACCTCAAAACCAGAAAATACAGTCATTTTCTTCATTTTGCTACATAATGTTCATCTTCTTCTCGTCTTTTTCTTTATCTACATTTCTAATTTGATTCTACTTCCATTTTCCCTTCACTTTTGACTCTTGTTACACTCAACATGCATAAAAAAAAATCCAAAATCCAAGTTTGCAATAAAATCATCGAAACAGAAAAATCCATCCACGCATATCACCTTCATCTTTTCTGCATTTTGTTTTTCTCCATCTCTTCATTTTTCTATACTTCTATTTTTTGTACATTCTCACTTTTTTCTCAACTTTCATTTTAAACAATCTTTCTCATCTCCAACCTCATTTCACAACTATTCCTCAACTCTAAATTCATTCTTTTGTTTTTCTGTAATAACTCTCAAACTCATGTATATGGATATATATACACAGTAAAAACTGAGCCTTTACTTATTTTTTTCTGAATTTTTTTGCTCTCATTACATACACATTTTCATCAATCTTTCAACTCAAAAAATCATTTCTATAACGTCTTATGACATATCGCTCATCAAAACCCAAAAAATCACCAAATCAAAATTTACATCCTATTTTCACAATGAACATGAAAAAATGCTCATTTTTCTCTTATTCATGACATGCCAATAAATCAATATTTTTGCTTCATAAAACAACAACTCTAAAGGATTAACAAGTTACTTACTTGATATAGCTCCAAAATCTTCAAAATCACTTGAACTCTGACTTTCCAATATCACCAGATTATCCACATTCCAAGGTTGTAGGGTTAGGTTTATTATGGTAAAAGAAAGAGACAACAAACTAGAAGGTTTAACTTTGGTGAAGGTTTGATGAAAAACTCTGTGTAAAAGAACAAATTAGAAGAAGACATACACAAAGAAGATATTTTTAAGACAAGACAAATAATGTCTTTGTCTGTCAAAGTTAAAGGAATAGTAGTAGCTGTTTAAGATCAAGTTTACAAGTGACACTTGTCACTCATCCCTCTTTTAAGGCTTTAACTAGTTCCCAACTAACTAGATCTTATTGAACTAGTTCCATAACTCCGATCTTTTTATTCCAATTATCACCAAAATTTTCTTAATAACTTCTTCTCACAAATTCTAAATTCATCTCCAAAATTTCAAAATCCTTTTCAAAATTCTCCAACATCAATTGTTTCTTATCTCTATTTTCATTGATCAATTTACTCACCAATCCTAATCTAATCATATCCAACAATTTTTGGAAATTATTCCTAAATTCACCAAAAATTCTAAATCAACAATTTATATGCTCCAATTCGGACTTCAATGCAAATAAATCACAACTCTCACTAATATCACATTAACAAATCAGTTATACCCGGAATGTCAATGAAAGCATGTACAGAAATTTTAATGTGTGCAAAAATTTAAATTCACATGTTTATATGCTAACAATATGCATGGGCATGAGATGCAATTTTCTTAGTCTCTCCTTGATCTCAGACGTACCATATCTTAGGGTTCTAACTCTTAGTATAGGAAACGGAATATTACATTTCTCCCCTCCTTAATAAATTTTGTCCTCGAAATTTTTATTTGTTTAATCAAACAGGCAGGGGTATGTTCCCTCTTATGCTCCTCTGTTTCCCATTTAGTTTCATCCCTTGAATAATTTCTTTCAATTGACCATAATCAATAGACTCATTAGGTATTTCAATCACTTACTTAGATATCACACTATCTTAACTATTTCCCCAAAATAACTTAGATTACTTAAAATTTTCACTTCATGTGCCGACAATACATCTTTGTCAGATCATATTAATATTTCCTAGCATACTCACATATCACCCATTATGAATTTGAAACATCTTTGTTGGTTCTACAAACTCATATGTTAATGGTCTTATGCTTTCAATAACTTCATGTGGATAAATACAATTCGAGCTTAGTTTATCCTTTTTCCTGATCTGAGCACACCTTACCAAGGTGATACTCTCATAAACAATTCATCTTTCCTTAATAATTCAAATCTCTTCAGTGTTAATACACTCTACTTTTATATCTATCTCACTATATTCCATAACTTCAATGTTGATCCACCAAATTCATTCATCTTTCATGCGCCACTTAATTTCTAACATAGATCAATTCATTCATCAATAGTATCTCAAATCAATTATGGCCTTTAGTCTTTTTTTTAGCCCTATTCATTTTGATGTAAGCGCGAACGACTCTTTTTATTGTATAATGCCTCATACAGTATTCTAATGATATCAATAGGATGATGATTGATATGCTTAAAATCAATTAAAATAATAAATTAGCATCATGTTTCTATGAACTCCAAAATGTAAGCTTTAAGTATATCTCCAACAGTTAAGACTTTTGACAATTCATAAATGCAGTCACTTGCTTCTACATCCTTAACTATTAAGTACTATTTCGGTGTATTCTTTCTAGGATGTATGACTAAGGTTTTTATTTATGCCTTTTCTAGTAGTCTCTTTGCTCGTTCATCTTTATCAAGTACACATACTTTTTATTTCAATCACAAAGTATCACTTTTCCTATTCAGATTCAAATTCATATTCATTTTCAATTCCTCAATAAGATTCATAATCCTGAATCCTTAGTTTTTAGGCTTTGTTAATTCTTTCAAGTGAAACTGATCTTAAATTTCAATAGGTAATAGTACTTTGAATTGCCTAAAATTTAACTCGACATTTTATGCTTTTTATGGCACTAGATCGGTAATCTTAATATCTAAATTTGTGATACACTGCTAATGAATTTTCTATTCAATACATCATATTATAACATTGGCTTTACTGGGAAATACTCATTTGTACATCATAATCTTCCAGTAACTCTATCCATTGTCTTAGTCTCATTTTCATTTCTTTCAAACTCAATAATTATCTCTTATTTTAATAACCCGTATAAAATCTGAAATATTTCACTGTACTTATAATGTCTCCAAGATCCTCAATGCAATTATTATTGCAGCAAATTCTAAATCATGTATCAAAATTTAGCTCATGAGGCTTAAACTGTCTCCATGCATAAGAATTTCTTGATTATGCTGCATTAGATTTCATCCTAGTTTCTGATATGAAACTTCATTACATACGACTTAATCTCCATAACCAAATGATATAGTTACATCAGTGTTATAATTCATCAAAGATTCTTTTTATATTCATCAATCCATACATTTTACATGTTTTCCCTAAGACATTTTCTTCAAAAGACTAAGATCAGTAAAAACTTCTTAATAGTCACTCGTAGTATCCAACATGCAGCTAGTTCTAAAGAACTTCGAATCTCGCATATATTCCTTGTAGTTTCTCACTTTATTATCTCCTCTATCTTCTTTTAGTCTCCCAATGTGCCATGTTCAAATACTATATCATCCACAATTTATTTGATAAAGCCAAGATTCACTTTTATGGAACTTGGCATATAACTGTTTCTACCTTCGTGATATGTAAGATTTCCTCAAGTTTTCAAAATGTTCTCTTACTTTTCGAATACACTCAAAATACCATCTATGATCATAGTCGCTAATTAATACAATTTTGCTTGGATTACTTTAATCTTCAATACCATGATACTATCGGGGGTATTGTTAACTCCAATAGATATAACCCAAATTTCCTTGTGCCCATGATTTGTTCTCTTAATTCTTTAAGTATCTAATTCCTCAATGAGGTAGTATTATCTCATGTTATTTTCGATTATCCCAATTAACTTCTTCTTCTAGAATGATTTTCTCAATTCATTCTATTTCCTCTAATTTCACGTTGACTTGTTTTAACGTCTGTTCTTTCTCACTAGTTTCTCCACACATTTCAATTTATTTGTAATCTTAACTCCTGTGTTTATAACACATTTATCAGATCAAATTTGTATCTCTCGAACATATTTACATAGAATATAATATGGACTTATATTCTCCTCATATTAGTAATTAATGTCTCCTCAATTTTAATAATCTAATCAAATAGTTGGATACTTTACATCAAACAAAATGCATATATTCTCAGTAGCATATTCTACCTCTCAAAATTCACTTTTGATTCATTACATATTCATTTGTGATTTGTTTCTTCATTGATCATTCTTAAATTCAATGATCTGATTACATATTCTCAGTAGCATATTCTACCTCTCAAAATTCACTTTTGATTCATTACATATTCATTTATGATTTGTTTCTTCATTGATCATTCTTAAATTCAATGATCTGATTAACTTAACGTAATTCAGGGAAATTCTTCTTTGAAAGAAGATTTCTTGCTACTTTTATTGATACTGTCCATATAATCCTTATTAATCAACTGTCTTTATCATCACTTATCGATCATTCTTAGTACTTCAAGAAGATCGATTTCAATCATTTTGTACACAGTCATAATGTTCTGGTCACCAAAACCCAATGAATTAGTAGACATCATAATTGTCACATATACTTAGATGTGTATCATCAAGGTCATCTCATTCTATCCAGAGATTTATTTCTGACAGATCACCAATTATCTTACAATAGTACTACTTTGATCTCAATTGATCCTAGACAATATTTTTCTCTTCCTATTGTCATTTATTTCATCTCCCATATGTATATTCTCAATCAATTTAGAATTATAGATGTATAAAATCATCATTCAATTCTGATCTCAATTCCACTAATATATTCTTATGGAGGATTATAACTCTTGTCACATTTATCATACAATCATTTCAGGTCCAAGTTCAACCTCTCAAGGTCACTCATGATTTCTACTTATATCCTTATTTTCCTCAAATAATCCATGACAGTGTATTCACATCTATATCACATTCGAGGACATATCACCATATCACAATATTGATGTCATATTCAATGGCCTGAATCTTTATTTGTTATATCTAACCATATACTATTTCTCATTTCTAAATATCCATATACCTTCCTCTTCTCACATTTTGACAGATCATCATTCTTATCAGTGCTTCTAACAGCTCAAACTCTTAACACATGCTCATGTGTGTGACTCATATGAATGCAACTCAGACTGGGGATCAGTTGCTACTGCCTATTATGACATGACAAAAATGCATGTACCTTAACACGTATTTTAGAAAATGCTCATATTTAGTAATTTTGGGCTCTGATACCAAATTGTAGCACCCCACTCTCACAAGATACGTACCCGACATCCTAAGTGATGTCTGACTGTGAATCCCGTAAGGGTGACATGCTAGAACAGTCAAACTCTTTTTTTCCAAAATACTACACACGGAAATCAATTATCGCATTCAGGTCCATACATTTATTTCATAACACTGAAATCACAATTATTATAATACTCAAATTCATTCTCATTTACAAACCCTTCCACTTTGGAAAGTTATTACAAAATAAAATATTCAAATATACATGTTACAGAAATCACAGAAGACTCAATTTGGTACAAAAATAAAGAAATACAATACAAATGCGAACTGATCCCGACCTCTATCTCTTACTTGAATACAGTGGCTATACTCCCGTTTGCCCAACGAGGTAAACTCTTCTAAGCCTGAAAAATATTGCAAATTTTGGGTAAGTTTTGTGAACTTAGTGAGTGACCATCTTCGATGGCTCACTCATCACATAACACATACAATTCAAATATTCACAAAATTCACATCATTTCATTAATAATCATATTGAGGCACATACACTTGATCAATCATTTCACATTTTGCATTCCACACATATCACATTCAGAAGTCATTCAAACCATTATAATCATTCATATCATGCATATGCAGTGTACATGAGACTCACTTTCAATTTGTTACTTTATTATGACCGAGTGTCTAAACTGTCCCGTACTTATTATGGATACTGGGCTCATTGATAACTATCCCGTATCTGTTGGAGATACCGAACTCATTTTACATAGTGAGCCTTTGACTCTTATACACTTTTTGAGCTTTAAGCTCCTTTTCACAATCTGAGCTTTAAGCTCTTTTTCACATTATGAGCTTTAAGCTCCTTTTCACATTCTAAGCTTTAAGTTCTTTTTTGGTGGCTATTCCAGTCATAACTGTCTTTATGTTTTACGCATTCATATAATGGAATACATCACATATCATATGCTCAATCAGTCACATATTTCTATTTTACATGTCATCAGACCTTAGTCCGACATTCAACATTTAAGTTGAGTATCACTTTTTCATTAACATGCATGTTCACATTTTTCTTCGAAACTAGGTCTGACATGTAACAATCAAGTTACGAAATCACATATTTCGTCTAATTCACATACAAGGAGCACTTTTATTATTATTCATGCATTTATCAAACTCCTCAGACATTCAGAATCAGAACAATCACATTTCATTTCAATAACAATTCAAAGCAAAAATTTAAAGCATAACAAACAGTGAATGAGACCATCTAAGTCGATTCACAGTATGCTTCAGATTAACAATAGCTTCCATGATCTGAGAACGTCTGAATGTGAATGTTTATCCTGCACATCCAAATTATACAACATACACATTGAACACACATACACATTAAAAACTTTGCACTATTATAAGCATTCATTTATGCACAAATGTGTATATATAATAAGTTCAATGCATGCTCAATGAAAATCTTGGGTATCTTATCAGATTTCACACTATATCCACATTCGCATTTATAACTCAATTATTTCATTCTTAGCATTATTTGCTCTCACAATAAAAATTTCTCATTCACTTTAACTTGATACCCATTACTCCTTTTCTTTGAATCACAACTATTATCATATGAATATCTTAATTCCTAATAAACTCATACCTTTAGTACTTTGATAACAACAATTCATTCACTAAAGTTATTTCAACATTAAAAGATCAAACATTATCCAAGCTCTCATTTCTTCTTATAACATCTCCCAAAATTCCAACCTTTAGGTCTATTTTCTATGAACATTTTGACTAGGAAAATGAAGTAATTGGGCAACACCTTCTTCTAGAAAAATGTTCCCCATTGTCTTACATTTCTAATGACATCAAGATCTTTTAATTTGGTTCAGTAATCCGAAAGTTGTATTCCAAAATTTTCAGACTATTCATAAACTAAAATGGCATCTTGTGCTCAACTTTAATTAAAAAATTTGGAATTCTAGAGACAAGATAAAATTTGATCTTTCATAAAATTTGTATTCTTATGTCTCTATTTTACTCCAAATTAGAAATCATTCCATTCGGATAACTATAGAACAAGATATCTTCAAAATATCGAAGAAAGTTTAATGAAAATACTCAAATGTTCATTTTCTAGAACTTTTCATCTTTTTCATCCCACATTTATCACTCAATCTCTCCCAAATGATTTCAGATGGCCATAATTTTTGGGTAAGATGTAGATCAATGTGTTTCAAATCTAATGGTTCAAGTCCCATGCCATTTGGAGGTCGAGAGAATAAGATATTACCAAAAGATCGAAAGTTGTTCAGAGTTTTTACCAACCAAGGAAGTCGCGATCATGCTAATCAACATTCAGAGTTTAAGCACGATCGCGATTCTCCAGCCAAAAGAGGAAAGTCACGATCGTGCTCATATCCTTTCTTCCATAAATGCACGATCTCGAGTTACCTTCTCCGTCCGAACCTCTACATTTTTTTTCTTCTTCTTTCTTTTATTCTTAATCAAATTCTCTAACTCATCTCTATACATTTTTGAATTCCATGCAAAAAAATCATTCAAAAACAGATCAAAATCAAGAATTTACACCAAACCTCAAAACTAGAAAAATACATTCATTTTCTTCATTTTGCTGCATATCGTTCATCTTCTTCTCATCTTTTTCTCTATCTACATTTCTAATTTGATTCTACTTCCATTTTCTCTTCACTTTCGACTCTTATTATACTCAACATGCATAAACAAAAAATCCAAAATCCAAGTTTGCAATAAAATCATCAAAACAGAAAAATCCATCTATGCATATCACCTTCACCTTTACTGCATTTTGTTTTTCTCCATCTCTTCATTTTTCTGTACTTCTAATTTTTGTACATTCTCATTTTTTTCTCAACTTTCATTTTAAACAATCTTTCTCGTCTCCATCATCATTTCATAACTATTCCTCAAGTATAAATTCATTCTTTTATTCATCTCTAATAACTCTCAAACTCACGTATATGGATATATATACATAGTAAAAATTGAGCATTTACTTATTCTTTTCTCCAAAATTTTCTGCTTTCATCACATACACATTTTCATCGATCTTTCAACTCCAAAAATTATTTCTACAACCTCTTATGACATATCGCTCATCAAAACCGAAAAAATCACCAAATCAAAATTTACATCTTATTTTCATAGTGAACATGAAAAATGTTCATTTTTCGCTTATTCATGACATGCCAATAAATTACTATTTTTACTTCATAAAATAACTCTAAAGGATTAACAAGTTACTTGATATTGCTCCAAAATCTTCAAAATCACTTGAACTCTAGCATTCCAATATCACCAAATTATCCACATTCCAAGGTTGTAGAGTTAGGTTTCTTATGGTAAAAGAAAGAGACAACAAAATGGGAGTAGCAATGGGTATAGGAAAGCAAGGTTCAACTTTGGTGAAGGTTTGAAGAAAAACTCTGTGTAAAAGAACAAACTAGAAGAAGACATACACGAAGAAGATATTTTTAAGACAAGACAAACAATGTCTTGGTCTGTAAAGTTAAAAGAATAATAGTAACTTTTTAAGATCAAGTTTACAAGTGACACTTGTCACTCATCCCTCTTGTAAGGCTTTAACTAGTTCTCAACTAACTAGATCTTATTGAACTAGTCTATAACTCCTATCTTTTTATTCCAATCATCATCAAAATTTTCTTAATAACATCTTCTCACAAATTCTAAAGTCATCTCTACATTTTCAAAATCATTTTCAAATTCTCCAACATCAATTGTTTCTTATCTTTATTTTCATTCATCAAATTACTCGCCAAGTGGCATTTTTCCTAATATAATCATATTCAACAATTTTTGAAAATTATTCCTAAATTCACCGAAAATTCTAAATCAACAATTTATTTCTCCAATTCAGATTTCAATGCAAATAAATCACAACTCTCACTAATATCACATTAAAAAATCAGTTATACCTGAAATGTCAATGAATGCATGTACAAATATTTTAATGTGTACAAAAATTTAAATTCACATGCGTATATGCTAAAAATATGCATGGGCATGAGATGCATTTTTCTTAGTCTCTCTTTGATCTCACCTGTGTCGTATCTTAGGGTTCTAACCCTTAGTATGGGAAACGGGATGTTACAGGATCGATTGACAAAGTTAGCCCATTTTTTACCAATGAGAATAACTCACTAGACCAGTTAGCCCGAAAGGATGTGAATGAAGTGGTTAGACTGCATAGAGTTCCAGTGTCTATTTTATCGGATAGGGATCCCATATTTATTTTGAGATTTTGGAAGAGCTTACAGTCAGCAATAGGTACGAAATTAAACTTCAGTACTGCATTTTATCATCAAATAGATGGACAGAGTGAGAGGACAATCAAGACTATTGAGGATATGCTCCGAACATGTTTATTGGAGTTTCAAGTAGCTTGGGATCAGTATATAGCACTGATAGAATTTACTTATAACAGCTGTTATCACAGTAGTATCAGAATGGCACCGCATGAGGCATTGTAAGGTAGGAAATGTCAGTTGCCTATATATTGGGATGAAGAGGGCTTGAGAATGGTTGAAGGCCCAAAATTGATACAAGATACTGTGGATAATGTGAAACTGATCCGAGGTCGAATCAAAACGGCTCTAGATAGATAGAAAAGCTATGTAGATCAGCCTTAAAGGGATATGAAATACAGTGTGAGAGACGGGGGGTTACTGAAAGTGCCGCCTTGGCAAGGAGTGTTGAGATAAAAGACAAGTTGAGCCCAAGGTACTGTGGTCCTTATGAGATCATTGAGAGGATATGACCTTTGACATACAAATTAGCTTTACCGAATGAGATGTCTCAGTTACATAATGTATTTCAAGTGAGTATGCTTAGAAGATACCGATCTGATCCAACATATATGATACCAGCTCAAGAGACTGAGGTTTCTAGTAACCTAAGCTATGTTGAGGAGTCGATCAAGATAGTAGGTTATTGGACAAAACAGCTAAGAAATCGGGTAATTCCATTGGTGAAAGTCCTTTGGAGGAATCACTAGACTGAAGAAGTGACTTGGAAAGTGAAAGAACATATGAGGAGACAATAACCCAACTTGTTCGAATAATCAGGTGAGAATTTCGAGGATGAAATTTCTTTTAGGAGGAAAGAATTGTAATATCTAGTTACCCATGTTAAGGCTAGAATAATGTATAATAGAGTTTATTGAGAGATTAAAAAGTGCATTTCACACTAACGCATAATATAGCATACGCATACATGTGAATATTGATCTTGCACATTTAAATGATCGTACATGCATTTAATGACATTTTCTAGATATAATTGATTTATATATATAATTTTGTTGAGAATTGTAGTTTATTTGTATTGAAAACTGTTTTGGAGGGTATAAATTATTGAATTTGAATTTTTAGTGAAATTTAGGAAAATTTTGAAATTATGAGTATTTATGGACCAGAAAAATATCAAGTGGCAAGATAATTGATGAATGGTAGTAGAAATAAGAGTCATAAGATAGTGAAGAATTCTATAAATGATTTTGGGATTTATTGACAAATGATACTGAAAAATTTAGAGACAATTGGAGTAAAATTAGCAGATTATTGGACTAGTTAAATAAGAGAAACCTGTTTAAACTTCTAGGAATTGGACAAGGGACTAGTGTCACTTATCAAGCCTAGTATTGATTTCATGAATTTATTGGAAAGACCAAATTAATTGTTTGATCTTATTTTCTTCTTTGTGACTTTCTTCATCCTCTATAAGCTTCATTACTTCAGAAATTTCTCACCCTCATAATGCAAGTTTTACTCTCCCTTTTTACATATTATTTTACTGTGTTACCTTCCTCACTGGCATCGAAATACCTAACGTCACAACCTTCAACTGTTGATGATCATGTTGTATTGGAATGCAAGGGTTCTTGTGATTTTGAAGAATTTGGAGTTTAAACACGTAAGTATCGTATAGTTTTCATGATATGTAGAATGAAACAAGCATCATGTTAGTTAACAGTTTAGTGTTGTTAAAACGAGGTTGTATATGTTAGTTAACAGTTTAGTGTTGTTAAAACGAGGTTGTATATATATACTAAAATGTGAGTAAAAATTTAAAGAATATCGTGTGTCTTGCTTTTGCATTTTTGATGATCAATATTTCATAAGATGGTGTTGAAATGAATTTTGAGTTTGAAAGATAATTGAAAATATGTATAAAAAAAGAGTGCAGAAGATTTTTGGAGAAATGAGATGTGTATGCTCTGTTTTCACTGTGTCGTTACGTGAATCTTTTGGGTGTTTTAGAAATGAACTAAAATGAGTTTTGAGTTAAGGAAAACAGTGTAAGGTGATGTTGTGATGTGGGAAAGAAGGATGAAAATGATAATTAGAGAAGAAAATGGAGAAGTACAGAAAATGAAAAAATGCAGAAAGCGTGATGAAGATGTGTGAATGATAGGTTCTATTTTTTTAATGTTTGTGAACAATCACAGATTTTGATTTGTTTATGATCAAGTTGAGTTAAAATGGAAGTAGGAATGGAAGAGAAAATAAGTTAGAAATGGTGGAGTTAGTAAAAGAGATGAAGAAGAAAAAAAAATCTGCAGTTCGTGAATCTAAAGAAGAAATTAGGCAGTGCACGATCGTGCACAAGGGGAAAAATGCAAGACGCGTGATCGTGACATTGTGCGATCAACTGGAAAAGAATGATCATGCATGAGCACAATCATGACAATGAGGAAGCATTTCGCAGTGCACGATCATGACCATGCGCAATAGTTACAAACATCCTTCATTCTTTTGGCTATAACTTCTTCTTCTGACCTCCAAATGACCTAAAATTTGAACCAACAAACTCCTAACACATTTTTCTTTCTCTACACCGAAATTGATGGCCGTCTAAATTCATTTAGAAAAGATTGATTGATGAATTTAGGATGATAATGATGAAATGTGCTGGAATATGATAAATGGAGTGTTTTCATTGAACATGCTTCGGTATTTTGGCAATATTTTGAGCTGTAGATATCCAAACGAGTTTATTTTTGATTTATATTAAACTAGAGTCATATGGATACAAATTTCTTGAAGAAATCAAATTTTGTTTATGTCTCTAAGAATTCCAAATCTGGTTTGAATTTGATTACAAAGTATTGTTATAGTTTAAGAATAGTTTGAAGTATTTTGAGTATAACTTTCAGTATACTGAATAAATTGTATGATTTTGGTGTCATTAGAAATTTAAGATGTAACATCCCGTCACCGATGGGATGGGTACAGTTCATTGCATTCATTTGTGGCATGTTCATGCATTATTAGATAT
>JANKYF010000006.1:66458265-66475646 GCA_029829435.1 Erythroxylum hondense
TTTGTTGTAATTTTTTAACGAAAGTTTGAGACATAATTTTTAAAAACTTGAAAGTCATAATAAATTTAAAAATCAATTTTTAATTTTTTCAAAACAAAAGAACCCGCAGCCGTTACTTTTTGGATGCGGACTCGATAAGTATCCGGATTGATTCAATAGCCTTCAAATTAGGCCAATCGAGTATTCTCTACTAGACAAATCTTGTATGATATGCTCGATCGAGAGAGTATAAGTACGAGGAATCGAACACATGACCTTTTGACCCCATACTCCTTTACTTTACTAACTCGACCACCTCTTAATCTTAACAAATCAAATTAATTAAACTAAATAGGGGTACTGTATCTTTTACAAGGGAAAATAAAAAAGAACCTTGTAAAGGTGACTTTTCCAAAGAACATGGCTTGTTTCACCTATTCAGGATACAAAGTATATGCAGAATGTGGGGAGCCTCTTTGACAGACACTAGTGAAGAAACAAAAGAAGACAAAGTTTGATAGCTGTTCTTCTGAGGGAAAATGTAGGCAGCCTGCTTGGCCTTTGATTGATTCCAATCCAAGTTTCTCTTTTCTCCTTTTGCAATATGTCATCCATATGAGCTGAGTCAGCTCATTAACACCAAGCCACTCTCATGTCCTTGTGTCTCTCATGTATCTCTTTCAACACCATTTTCAGGCCTGCAAGAGAAAAGCAAACCCCTGTAATCATAATAAAAAAGCAAGCCTAGCTATACTATAGAGGTCATTTATTTAGTGGCCCAAGTCATCCACTAAGCAGCAGCAGTTGAAACAGGTCTTTTGTCTCCAACTCCAAGCGCCTTTTCTTGGATCTCTAATCAATGTACTTCTCTCAAACATGGAAGGCCGTATCAATGGCTCTGTTAATGGTGTGTGTTTCAATGGTGGTAGAGTGTTCCACGTACCATTCTGGCAAAATTGGAAGGCTTCCTGGGCAACCCCGTGTGACTTTTCAACATTTCTCAGGCTACGTTACAGTGGATGATAAGAAGCATAGAGCTCTTTTCTATTACTTCGTTGAAGCGCAACAAGATCCAGCCTCAAAGCCTTTGGTTCTCTGGTTGAATGGAGGTATGAAAAGCTTCGAACTTTATCACATTCAAGGCTTTTAAATTGATTCAAAAATTATGTCAAATTTGGTAGGGGAGAACCTAAGAGGCTAAACCATGTAATGATCGTTTTAAAGCTTATATATTAATTTGCAGGGCCTGGCTGTTCTTCTCTGGGAGTAGGGGCTTTCTCTGAAAACGGACCTTTCAGACCGAAAGAAAAGGCTTTGGTTAGAAATGAGTATAGTTGGAACAGAGGTACAAAGCATGGTTTACTTACCTTGTTAATGCGGTTGTAAATTCTGCCCTCTAATGGCATTTTCACGTTGATCAATAATGCAGAAGCAAATATGCTATATTTGGAGACACCAGTTGGTGTAGGATTTTCGTATGCTGTTGATAGCTCCTCCTATGTGGCTGTAGATGATGAGGCAACAGGTATAATCAATCAAATTCAGATCTTTATTCTTCTTCTTCTAAGAAACAGTGTCCTTGAGTGGGTAAAATCTGAAAAAAAGAAGAAGAAAAGGTTTGCTCCTTTATCAAGTTACAGTTTGCTGAGTACTAATTGATCTGCATAGACTTAAAAAGGTTAAAGATAAAACACTACTTTTGTCCCCTCCAACTCATTATTATCTCGACAGGAAAAGTGAAGTATGTGGGGTATCTCTGGAAACGAAATGGTGACCTTAACCTCAGATATATCATATCCACAGTCATTTTTACTTAGATGGGTTGCTTTCAGAATAGAAGCTTGTTATCCCAATTGAGTGGCTAAATCATTGAGTTTATTTTCTAAAGTCTTCTTAATCTAACGTTTATCTGCCTTCAGAAATGGGAGCTTTGGCCTTTTGAATTCTGTGTCTTCTAAAGCTGTCTTGGTTTTCTTTTCTTAAGCCAGGGACAACCTGGCATTCTTCAAAGGCTGGTTCGACAAATTCCCTCAGTATAAGGAAAGGGATTTATTCGTAACAGGAGAAAGTTATGCAGGTAGAAGAAGAAGTCCTAAATGAATTCCTGTCATATAAAGGAAAATCATAGTTATAGCTTCATTTTGTCCTGTATTTCCCAGGTCACTACATTCCTCAACTTGCAAAACTTATGATGGACACGAATCAAAAGGAGAAGATATTCAATTTGAAAGGAATTGCAGTAAGAACTACTTCATTAGCTTGAATTATACGGAATTTGGATCTGGAAACTTGTTCTGAGTTGAAACAAATTGGAAAATGCCTGCGTTTGATTTTCTATGCAATTTTGCAAGAACATTTGACTAATGTATACTTCTCTTCTTTCAGCTGGGCAATCCTGTTTTAGAATTTGCCACAGACTTCAATTCAAGAGCGGAATATTTCTGGTCGCATGGATTAATATCAGATTCAACATACAGATTGTTCACTTCAGCTTGTAACTACTCGAGATATGTGAGTGAATATTACAGAGATTCTCTTTCACCTATTTGTTCACGGGTTATGAGCCAAGTTAACAAAGAAACGAGTCGGTTTATCGACAAGTACGATGTTACGCTCGATGTTTGTATTTCATCAGTGCTGTCTCAGTCAAAGATCTTAAGTCCACAGGCAAGTGTTCCCCGCAAGAAATTCCCCTTCACCTTTGTGGTTCACATTCTTGTTAGGTGAGCCTGATTACATTTTCTTATTGATCTTATATCAGAAGCAACAGTCCAGCAAGGTAGATGTGTGTGTGGAAGATGAAATTGTCAATTATTTGAACAGGAAGGATGTTCAAAAGGCTCTAGGTGCTAGACTAGTTGGAGTTCGCAGATGGGAAGTTTGCAGCTAGTAATTCTCTTTTCTAACAACTGAGATGAGGAAATGAACACCAAATTTTATCAGCATAACCAATTTATTTAGTGCTATGTTAAAATTTCTGTTTACTTTCTTGATCACAGCATTCTGGACTATGACGTGCTCAACCTTGAGATACCAACAATCTCTATTGTTGGATCACTTATTAAGGCTGGGATTCCTGTATTGGTTTATAGGTAAATTCAGAAAACAAACTTGTATAGTTCAATAAGATTACTGAGTTGTTGCAATTCATAACTTGACGAACCATACAGCGGAGATCAAGATTCTGTCATCCCATTGACTGGTAGCCGAACACTTGTACATAAATTGGCTAAGGAGTTGGGATTGAATACAAGTGTACCTTACAGAACCTGGTTCAACGGAAAACAGGTAGATTCTTGTAAAGGGTCCATGAATGGAGGATTTATATCAGAAACTAATTTACTGCTCTTATTTAGGTTGGCGGGTGGACTCAAGTTTATGGCAACATCCTGTCATTTGCTACCATCAGAGGTGCTTCTCATGAAGCTCCGTTCTCGCAGCCTGAGAGATCACTGATGCTGTTCAAATCTTTCCTGGAAGGCAAACATCTACCAGAAATGTTTTAGTGTATGCAGATATGTGGTCCTGAAATTGTGTGTACATATTGGATTGTCTATAGTTCTAAAACATTCTTTGCTTGTTGAAAGAGAAAGGAATCATTTTCTTGAAGGTCATTGTGGTCAAATGTAATGTTAGAAACTTCATAAGTTGTGTTGTGAGAGAAGAAAAATCAGTGCTTTCTTGTTGCCACCAACAACGGATCATAGCCCTTCTGCTTTTCTGCATCTCAGTGTGGAATACAGTGTCTATATATTTTAGATCAAGGGAAAGGTGTATCATCAATTTACGTTTCTCGAAGAATACAAATGCGAAGAGATGGACTTGCCAGAAAGAAATGGTTGGATTGGAGAGGATGCTCATAATTTTCTGTCATTTGTAACCAATTCTAGTACTTTTTAAGTGACACTGTTTGTTCCTGAATGGGGAACATATCATCAAGAAACTCAAAAGGAAGATAGATATTAACAAAAGAAAGGGAGTTGTATGAATTTCAGAAGGGGCTAATCATTTTAAGTGCGAAATGAGAGTTATGACAGAGAGAATTTACTCGATTGCTGAAAAAAAAAACGGTGAGATGAGTAAACAGACTTTTAACACAAAATTTGAAGGCTTGTTGGTAAGTTTTATATTCTTTGTCCAAAACTATATCAATCTTTTAACATACTTTTAGCAATCAGAATGACTCGAGGAAAAACCAGTTCATAACCCTATATAACAATCAGCAATGTTATCCCATCAATTAGATTGATTCAATCTGACTGTTGTTTTAGGTGGGATCTTGATTCTCTTCAATCTGTTTGTTGTTTTAGGTGGGATGGAACCCAAACTAAAATATCAACTTTTTGAAGGTGATTTACACAGTTGCTCGTTGGAGCAGCAAAAGTGTCTCCAGTGTCCTATGGCCTACTCCATCGCTGAGCATGACTGACAACCTGGCAGAAGAGATTGTGAGTCATCATTGCACCAAAGCCAATCAAGCTTACGCTTCTCCTCACTTTTGGTCTCAAAAAATGATTTTGCATGTAGTATACTTTGTTATTAATACACTCCATCTAGTTCTTACTCTGTACTTTTGTGGGTCTCTTTTAAACTTTTCCATTTAGCTAATCAACCGCCATGAACCAATACCTGGAAAAGCGGACACGCTCTCCAAATAAAGCAACTGACCCATTTTCTTTCTCCAATTTTTGACTTGTATCCAGTATCACTACGCTTCTTCTAATCTTGAAAAACCATATCTTTATAAAGGAAACAACAGAAAAAAAAAACAAAAAAAGAACATGGCCAAAGAGCAAAAGGATGACCCTCTTTTAACAATCATCAACAGCAGTACTGGTCGTCTCCAGGTCCAGGTAAATTCGCAATACAATAATCATCTTTACAGCCTTTTTTATGCTTCCCCACTTGAACAATCCCATCTCATAATTACCCCTATTTCTCTGTCGTTGCCATGCCAATTTCTGATGGAAAATCCCCCATAAAGGTTGTGTTAGGGTTTTGTAACCCGTCAGATTTGGTGCGCATTCTCATTGTAAAGATCCGTCTTCTGTTGTTGTTTATGAATGAATTCGTATGTGGGAATTGCAGGAGAAAGAAGAAGAGAGAGAGCTGGACCTGGGATCTGACGAACCTGACACCCCTTTACCACTTACAGTCACTTCTCGGGTAAAGTTTTCTTCTTTTCCGTTAAATCTCTAGGTTTCATCTTCATGTGTGTTTTACGAGTGTCAGAGAGAGTGTTGTGGAATCTGGCAATTTAGAGATTGATTATGCATGAAGTTTGTAATCTGACAATTAAACATTGATTATGCGTGTAATGTGCACATGATCTTGATCTTGGGAATATTGAAGTTGCAGTTATTGTATATGTTGGGGGACATTACATCGGGTCCAGCATATAGATTCACCCAATGGCTGGAGTTGGTACGTAAAAGAAGTGGGAGATACCGATCATCTGGATTCCCCCATCGCCCTCTGAGGCCTGACGATATGCCCTCCAGGTTCTCTGACCAACTTCCATTTTATCATTACATCTTCATAAAAATGGCTAGTTATTAAATGTGGATTATCTATAATGCTGTTGCTTCTATGAAAATGCCTGCACGTTCATCAGTTTAAGACAGTAGGGGTTAAGTTTTTGGATATATCCCATGCTTGGTATTCCTGCCAATTCTGGAGTTAGAGATGCCAAGTGTTGGGAGTTAAGATATGGGTTTTCAGAGAGAATACAAATAAAAAACTGGAAATTCTTGAAGGCTGGAAGTTTTACTCTGGTACAAGTTTGACACATGTTCCCATTTATGTTTCTGCGTGGATACTCAGATGGTCTGACTGTTGTCAGAAATAGTAGTACATGACCATGCAGAAATGAAATGTTACCACTTCGTTTCTAAGTATGTGTCTGTTGGTGGGGCTAGAACAATTGGTGTGCAAACCTTGTCCTGGAAATAAACAAAGGATAGTGTTGGAGAATTGTATGGTAGCAGGTTCTTATGATTTGCTCTATTTAAGGTGCTTGAGGTGCTCAGCTGTTTACATTTCTCTTCCTACCATTATTTCCTTGCAGTGATGGGGAATTAGTTACTGATTCAAAAAGTGATCCACATCCTGAGCAAGCTCCAGAGATCAATTTGTGGGAAAGGCTTGGTAAAGCTGCTACTCTGGACATTGAGTCAAACTCTTTTTCCTGGGACATGCTTTCTTCTCTCCACCACACCGAACATAGTAGCAGCACTGATCAGTCTGAGGATGACATGAACAAAGCCCTTGAGGTATATGATTTGAAAATATCACTGTTAATTGTGCCACGTTTTCTATCCCTATGAAGTGGTTATTGAGGTACAACGCTATTGAATGAAGTGCTAAAATTTCAATTAGTTGCAATCTGTTCTACTGCCTCAAGTTCTCTTCAGTTAAGTGTAGGTGACTGTAAATTCTGGGGGGGTTGTCTTCTTTGCCTTGTTCAACCAACCTGGAAGTGATGATACTAATCCTAAGGAAGCAGTAGCTGTCATAAAGTTTTCATCTTCAAGGATGGCTACGCAATCAGAACGTCTTGGCTATGAATTTGCAAAGTGGTTGGGTGTGCAAAGTCCACAGGTTACAATGTTAATTTCAGTAGTAGTGTGTCCACCGTACTTACTCATCGTTTAGAAGTTAGATCTTTCATGATTTGTTTGTGGATTGCAGGCTAGGGTCATTCATAATAGCAGCACGGAGTGGCTTCAGATCAAAGAAGCTGCAGAGAAAGCACGTGATGTAGCTATCTCTGAAGGAGATGAAGTTGGTGAAGTGACATGTTCAGAACTGTTGGAAGCTCTTGAACTTAGTAAATGCCTTTTCTTGATGAGGTAAAATTGGAAATGAGCCTTAGAATTTGGAGTTACAAAGTGCCTGCTCCTTTCATTTGCACCCTTATGAAAGAAAAAGTCTCTTATGATTACCTTTTTTGTTGAGAATGTGTGCATGTCTCGGTTTCCCTTTTCCTCTCTTCTGGGTGAAGGGTGTTGACAGAGGTCAGGTTAAATGCTCTTTTAGTCATTATGCCGGAGTGTGTAATGTTAAAACTTAAAGTTTGAATTGAATGATGGAAAAATTAATTGGTATTCATACAGATTTCTTGCTTCAATTTCTTAATCTTCTTATCACATTTCATGAGCTACTTGTATTATTTGTTCTATTTGTTCAAGTGTTTGAAGGTCCATTTATTCTGTTCTTGCAGTTATGTTCATGGTTCCCCTTTATTGGAAAATCCAATCGCATTTGAGTCACATGAAACTGCAGAAAGAATTGCAGCAGCACTTGGTAGGGTCTTGGTGCTGGATCTTGTCATCAGAAATGAAGATAGATTTGCTTGCCGTGAACTTAGGTGGCGTGGAAATCCAGCAAATTTACTGTTGGCTGAAAAAGTGATCTCCACTAATGTCAATGCGCTGGAAGATGCTTTCAGTTCTGCAATTAAGCGATACAGACCAAGGGTAATTAGAGCTCTCC
The DNA here is from genome assembly GCA_029829435.1 of Erythroxylum hondense. Classification (NCBI taxonomy): domain Eukaryota; kingdom Viridiplantae; phylum Streptophyta; class Magnoliopsida; order Malpighiales; family Erythroxylaceae; genus Erythroxylum; species Erythroxylum hondense. The sequence goes on from JANKYF010000006.1 coordinate 66,465,739, forward strand.
AAAAGGAAAGAAGGGCTGCCTCAGTGGATAGCAGGTTGAACTGTCATAACCCTGGATTGGTATCCCAAAGGTCTGATCTTTCTGACATCACAGAATCCCCACTAAGTGAGAAAAGCATAAGCTCATTATCAGATGAATCACTGTCATCTTATACACATAATTCTCACATTGTGGCCATTGACTCTTGTGTTCCTCGCCGGCCTCCCGCTGGAAAACGTGCAAATGACCAGGCAAACTATCCTAAATTGGTTGAGTTGCTTTTTAACTGCCCTGATTACTCGTCTAAGTTATTATATGAAATAACAGGAGGAAAATTAGGAGCCCCTCAAGTAGAAAACAGTGACACAACTAGTACCTGGTCAGTAGATATGATTGCAGTTGTTCAGGAATTTCGTAATGGGTTTCGTGCTGCTCTCAGGGATCTCCAAGGTTTCCATATATTCCTTCTCACACTTCACCAAAAACTGGATGGCTTATTACGAGCATTTTTGAATATCACAAACAAATCAGCATCTGGTGATTTTGACAAAGATGATCTTATGGTTCCCGACTCGCCTCTGCATGGGGTTGTTAGTTGTCCTTCTCCACAGAGTAAAGACCGGTTCCTTAATGAAAATAATTTGGATTTAAGTGACTCAGAGTTGCATCGAACAGCTCCAAGGCCATCACCCTCAGGGAATAAAGATAACTCAGAATTCAGTTCTCCCATGTCAAGGGAAAACTGGCATGGGAAGTCCTCCAAGGGGAGTGCGGAGCCTATTCGTAGCCTGCGATTGACAACAAAGCTTCGTGACATCCATAAATTTGCGAAGGTTGGTATATTAAAGATGTTTCATCTTTTTGTCTTACACTTGATATGTTAAAGGAGATGGGTCATGGCACATGGAATTTAGTACTCTGACTATTCGAAATTTGGTTAATAACTAATATGAAATATGTGTCAGGAGGTGATAAATTCAGAGGCAGTTCTACCCTTTCTTGCATTTTTTCATACAAAGTTTGTTCATGAGACTCAAATCGACATTTTTGCCAGAAGCATCAATTAACAGCATGCCTGTGGTGGCCTTTAGGAATAATAAGCGTCATGTTCAACAGCTTAATTTTTTAACCTGATAAATATTTTACTGTCTTGGTGTCTTATTGGTGTGTTTTTTCTCTTAATTTTGCACAGATTGATTCAGAATCAAACAAGGAATTGGAACAATGGAATGAAATGCTAAGGAATGATGTCATTAAACTCTGTCAAGAGAACAATTTCAATACAGGATTTTTTGAAGGCAATGATAATACCTGTGTTGTTGATGCTTATGAGTTGAAGGTAATGCATCCATTGGGACCTGGATCATAGAACTCTTTGTACTTATTTCAGTCAAAAAAAAGATACTCCTTATGTAAGTTAAATCCGTTTTGAATTTCCATTTCATTGTAACTTGCAGGTCAGACTTGAGCACATACTTGAAAGGATATCATTGATTTCTGAAGCTGGAAATACAGAGAGACCATCGTCAATCACAAATAGCTTGTTCATTGGGGGAGCCCTGGCTGCCAGATCTGTTTACACTTTACAACATCTGGGTATTACTCATATATTATGCTTATGTGCCAATGAAATCGGACAGTCAGATACTCAGTACCCTGACTTATTTGAATACAAAAATTACTCAGTAAGTGCTTTTATTTCCTCTCTTCATTCTTATAGTGTCCAACCGTCTAGGAAATATATTTTCTCATTTGCAGATTGAGAACTGAAATAATCTTGTAAGACACATTTGACTATATCTTACGTGTTGTGGTTTTCCAAATCCCTCTTTAATATTTTGTATCAATAATAGTATCTGCTTCATTTTGACAGATATATGACAATGAAGATTCTAATATTAGCAGCATCTTTGAAGAAGCTTCTGATTTCATTGATCATGTTGAGTCAAAAGGCGGGAGGGTACTTGTTCATTGCTTCGAAGGCAGAAGTAGAAGTGCGACGTTAGTGATTGCTTCTCTGATGCTCAGGAAGTAAGTGAATGAAACAGTTTACTTGGCTAGAGAAAATGACCACTCTTTATGGCACAGGTGCCAATATTCTTTAAAACATGAAACCTAGAACACAGTTGATGCCTAACTATACCATTGGTCTGCCCACTGAGCACTTGTTGATTATGCAGGAATTTCACTTTATTACAGGCATGGAACACCCTGAGAAGAGTTCATCGCCGAGCTCAGCCTAATGATGGCTTTGCTAAAGCATTACTGGATCTTGACCGAAAGTTGCACGGGAAGGTATCCATGGAGTGGCAGCAACGGAAGCCGATGATGAAAGTCTGTCCCATCTGTGGAAATAATGCTGGCCTGAGCAGCAGCTCACTTAAGCTTCACCTGCAGAAATCCCACAAGAAGCTCTCATCAGGAAGTGTAGACAGTGCCATGACAATGGAAATACAAAAGGCTTTGGAAGCACTAAAGATGACCCGGAGTGGGAGCGTCAGCGCCGCTCAGAGGCAAACCCACTCAGATACCGAAGAGTTGTGAAGTTTGAACCGCCCATTTTGCACTTTGCACCAAAACGTCGACAATGAGTTGAGCTTGGTGGCGTCTAAAATCATAGTTAGAATGTCAAATCCAGATCATTCAGGCAACATGCACTGGACATTACATGTTTTTACAACAGTGATAGATGTAAAGCAAAATATGACTTGGAACAAGTTTTGTCTGTTCATCCAGTGCTCAGAAAGTCAGTTGTCACTCATCTGCATAACTAATTTTCTCGAGATAGGAAGGTCATACTTGGCTACTGCCCTACACAATGGCCTACACACTCATACAATGGTTAAGTATCAGATGAAGGAACTAAATTCACTGACAGAAACCAGAGCATAATAGCATACATCGAACCTAAGAAAAGTAAAATCGTAAAAAAGTTTATAAATTTAGTATGCAGATGTCCGTCCTGTGACAATATAAGTCTCTCGATAGAAGAATGACCAAAGTAGGCAAAAATCTTTATTTCCATCCTTACACAAACCAAACCAGCTTTACCCTGAAAAGCTAACCCAAAGAGGACCCTACCACCTGCCACTTATGTAGTACAGAATACAACCTTGGAGCCACCAGCAACACAATTTTACTGCAAAGTTGTCCTTTGAAGCGAAAAGAATCTGACTCTATAACCCCCCTCTAAAATTAAATTCAAAGTACAAACAACATATGAGAAGTTATTCTTAGTAATGGAATCTGGTCTACACAATTGATAATGCATCTGGTAAACTCTCCGGAGCACCAGTACTACCATTGAGCACAATGACATTGTTATCAGAATCCACGTCCACAATAACTGAATCACCCTCTTTGATTTCCCCTGCAAGCATTTTCTCTGCCATGCTGTCCTCCAGCAGTCTCATAATGGCCCTCCTCAAAGGCCTAGCACCATAGCTAGGATTATAACCTTCCTCAACCACCCTCTCTCTAAATTTCTCTGTTACTTGCAGCTCTATATCTTTGCCCTTTAGCCTCTCAAGCACCTCCTTCAACATTATATCAGCTATCTCCTTTACCTCTAGCTTGGTGAGCTGACGGAACACAATCATCTCGTCTAGTCTATTTAAGAATTCTGGTCTGAAATACTGTTTTAATTCCTCAGTCACTAAGCTCTTAATCCGATTGTAACTGCTATCTTTCTCATCATATTCGAGGTCAAAACCTATCCGGCGTCCTCCCTTTTCAATTACGCTACTTCCGACGTTTGAAGTCATAATAAGAAGAGTATTCTTGAAGTCCACAGTCCTACCCTTGCTGTCAGTCAACCTTCCATCTTCAAGAATTTGAAGCATCATGTTGAAGACATCAGGATGTGCCTTCTCAATCTCATCAAATAGCACCACAGTGTAAGGACGACGGCGAACAGCCTCGGTCAATTGACCCCCTTCAGTGTATCCAACATAGCCAGGAGGTGAACCAATAAGCTTGGAGACTGTGTGTCTTTCCATGAACTCGCTCATATCAAGCCTGATCATGGCTTCTTCAGAGCCAAAGTAGTAGGCAGCAAGTGATTTAGCCAATTCCGATTTACCCACACCAGTTGGACCCGAAAAAATGAAACTAGCAATTGGTCGATTGGGATTCTTCAGCCCAACTCGAGCCCGACGAATAGCTCGACTAATTGCCTTCACAGCCTCATCCTGCCCAATGACTCGCATGTGAAGTGTCTCTTCCATCTTAAGAAGGCGATCAGATTCATCAGTTGATACTTTCTCAACAGGAATGCCAGTCCATGATGACACAATATGTTGAATGTCTGATTCATTGACAACAGGACCTTCATCCCCTGCCTCAGACTCTGCTTTGCTCATTTCCTTGCCTTTCTCTGTGATAGCTGCTATTTGAGCTCTAAGATCCATCTCACGGTCTCTTAATTCTCCAGCCTGTTTAAGATTTTAATCATCGTATCCTGATTAAATGGATTATAAACCAAGATAAGGAAGATATATACAAGAGCAAACAACAAATGAATAACTCATGATAATCCCAATAAATGGGTCCTCATTGTCTTAAAACTAAAGTAAATTCTTAAAAAAATCTTAGCTTTTCATGGTCTCTTTAAACGTAAATTTCGAAAACAATAGAAGACCCAAATAGATATTGAAAGCATAAAGAAGGGGCAATATCTGTCTTACCTTTTCAAAATCTTGGCTACGAACAGCTTCGTCCTTCTCCTTTGTGATCTGCCTAACCTCTTTCTCCAGCTCCCTAGCTTCCTCAGGAACCTACCACATCGAAATTGAAGTAGATAAACAACCAACGTTTTACCATCCTAACGGCAAGTGTATAAACAGAACACACCTGTGCATGTCGAAGGCGAACACGAGAACCAGCTTCATCAATCAAGTCAATCGCCTTGTCAGGCAGAAAACGATCGCTGAATCAAGAATAGAAATATTCATTAGACAAGGTAATTTTTTTAACGGGAAACAGAAATTATTCTATTAGGCACCTCTCAAGGTCTATAACAAGATACTCATTCTTTAGTCGCACAACTCTTCAAGAATCAATGATAACCCATGGGCCTTTTTTAACTTAAAAAACTAAGACATCTTGATTCAGGGAAAGTCTACGACCAACACAAGGAAAAATGAGAACCAAAAGCACATAGTTAGCATCCAACGAATCTTCATAGAGCAAAATACAACAGCACACTCCAAGCAGGATTTGCAGAAAATGAACTCCATGTAATTAGTTATCTTTCAGGAAAATAACAAGGGAAAGATAGGAGGGATCCAACTTTATTTGACACGCTCACACTATCGAAGCTATCAGAATCCAATAAACCACCAAATACTATGAGTAGAGACTTCAACTCAAATTGACACTTTAGAGCTATGCTACTTTGTGCTCACAGAATGCACTCTCCACGGTTAAATTATCAATGCAGACAGTCCAATCAGCTTATTGTTTCGAAAATGGCCCTTCTTTCAGATAAAATAAAGAAGATTATTGTCCACAACTTCACTCAGCAACACCTGCTAATGCAGATGCATGGAAAGTAAAAATATCATTTCACATTTATTGAAGTGCAGCAACTAAAAAGTGAAATACAAAGAAACAATATATGGATCACAGACCTGATGTACTGGTATGACAACTGTGCCGCAGCTACCAGGGATTCATCCGTGTATTGAAGCTTGTGATGAATCTCATATCGCTCACGCAAACCCTTCAAAATCTGGATTGTTTCATCTACCGATGGTTCGGGTACTTTCACTGGCTGAAAACGTCTTTCTAGAGCTGGATCCTTTTCGATATGTTTCCTATACTCATCCAGTGTTGTAGCTCCAATACACTGCAGAATTTGAGAAGCATATCAAGTCAGCAAAAAGTTCAGACATAGGGAGTCAAAAGGTAACAACTTGGCTTGACCACATACGTAACTTAGAAACTAGTATACCATTCCTTGTGCAAGTGAAACCATGAACTGTATCTATACAGCAAAAAAATGCTTGCAAGGAAATAAAGCACAAGGTTAATATGCAAAAAGTATACAATTCACCATATAGTAGACAACAACAACAACAGCAACAGTGTCCCAGTAGTAATCCCACTAAGATGCAGGGTCTGAGGAGGTCCAAAAATACAGTCATATCCCTAACTAATAAAAAGATTGTTCCCGATAGACCCACAGGATGAATAGTAGACTCAAAGAGCCAACTAGAAGTTGTTTGGAGATCAGCCACTATATGCAAGTGAATTAACACTTTACCTGCAATTCACCTCTGGCAAGAGCTGGTTTCAAGATATTAGCAGCATCAATTGCACCTTCTGCTGCTCCTGCTCCGATCAAGGTATGCACTTCATCAATAAAGAGAATGATTTCATCACTTTGTTTAATTTCCTCCATTAACTTCTTCAATCTTTCCTCAAACTCTCCACGATATTTAGTCCCAGCAACAAGAAGGCCCATATCCAGCGTAATAACCTATTGGACAAAGAAAAAAAGGAACACACATTTTCTAAACAAGTTTCTCCTAGTAACCACATTCAAAGGCAGTTACAAGTACCACTTTTGAGCAGATCTGGGACAGGGATGTCAATGATAAAACTTCAGAAGAATTGCATAGGTAGTTCTTTATCTATCTTAATTACCAAATATACTGACAACTAATTAACAATACAAAAAGTAAAGTAGTGACATAGAGAAAGAATGTTCAAAATCCACAAACACAGCATTATTCAGTTATGTTTCCCAAAATTAAGAAAGGACAGTGTTTAGAGCTCAAATCCAAGCATGAAGGCTGGAAGTAGGTAAATATAACAGTACTAGGGAGCAATATGCCAAAATCATATCACTTAAGTGAACTAGCAGTTACCTTCTTTCGTTCAATTGTTTCAGGAACATCACCACTTGCAATGCGTTGAGCAAGCCCTTCTGCTATTGCTGTTTTCCCAACACCTGGTTCTCCAATAAGGCATGGATTATTTTTAGTACGACGGCCCAAGATTTGAACGACACGTTCTATTTGAGGCTGCCTTCCAACAACAGGATCAAGTTTACCCTAAAAGGAACACAAAACAGCTCAACAACAGTAATAAACAAACAAAGAACTAGAACATAAACTGCAATTGGAAAGACAAAACTGCATAGACAGTAATACCTCCTCTGCCAATTTAGTCAGATTGGTTCCATACTCTTCAAGTGTGGGCATCTTAGTATTATCTCTGATTCCAACAGTAGCAGGGATATTTTCTGTGCTCTCACCCACCATTCGGATAACCTTCTCACAACAATAAAATTTTTATTTTGGTTAGTTATGATATAACAAAAGAAAGCGCAAAAGTACATAAAAAACACTACATAAAACTCAAGAGATGCATAGCTTGCCTGTGTGCGAATGTTACTGGGGTCAGCACCTAAATTCTCTAGAACACGTGCTGCCACACCTTCACCTTCGCGAAGGAGCCCCAGAAGCAAGTGTTCAGATCCTATATAGTTATGACCTAACATTCAAGGAAATATAATTCCAGGTTATGGGAAGGACATAAATTGACAGAATGAGGATTTGATTCATTGTAGAACCCAGCACTGAAATTCCGGAGACAAAACAACTGGAGCCACATTCTTCTAAACATTCTAGTAAACATTTGCTATTACAAGTTCCATGTCAAGAAATGATACGGGGGAAATTGGTAAGGGCCAAGAATTGTCACTACCTAGAATCACACACCAATAAAACTCTCCACAACTTTTGCTTTTTATGGAGCACAGGGGAATAGGAGATTCATCTGATTCTAAGTATAAACAAATTTTTTTACTGAGCTTTTGAGAGGCGAGTGCAAGACAACCAAACTGCTAGCGTTAACTTACTCTAAGAAATCTACAATAATAGTTCCAGGATAAGAAATCAGAAAAAGTAGTAAAGGAAAGAACAAACAATTTACCAAGTTGGCGGGCTTCCTCCAATGATAGTTCCAGAACACGTTTTGCCCGTGGAGTGAATGGAATTTCCACAGCAACAAATCCACTGCCCCTTCCAATAATCTTCTCCACTTCTACACGTGCATCTTTAAGATTGATTCCCATGGACTTGAGAACCTTAGCAGCAATGCCAGTTCCTTCACCAATGAGACCTAATAGGATTTGCTCTGTGCCAACGAAATTGTGACCAAGTCTTCTTGCTTCCTCTTGGGCAAGCATGATTACTTTGATTGCTTTTTCAGTGAATCGTTCAAACATGGCCCTAGGAGCCAATCTTTTAGCTTTAATTTGCCTGGGAGAGATGGTAAAAGCAACCTTGGAAAAGAAACTTTGGTCAGGTCTTAATATTGTATCTATACAATTTGAACTATGCAACCCAGAGAAAGCTCCCAATCTCAATCTTGGTGTTCGTAAACTGTAGATCATTTGGACAGGGGTCTTTTTTAATGTTTCAGATTCTTGCGGTTGTCCATGTCTTGTACGAGTAGCTAAAGCAGGGACATTAGTAGAGTGAACGAGAAGCTGAGCCATCTTATCCGCGAGAATAGACCGCACAATGCAACAGCATAGAGGCTGAAATCATGACAAGAATTGAAAGGGAGAAATACTGATTCTTGTGCTAGGAAAGCTAAAGAATTAGTCACCACCATAAGAGAAGAAAAATTATGAAAAATGCATTGAAAGACAAATACTGATATCAATTACAAAATGAATGGATAGAGTTTTGACAAATCCAACTCAAATTTAAAAGATTGACTCACATTATTCATCAAACTCATCTACAATAAGCAGAAGCAACAAATTTACACCATGAGAAACCTGTGTAAATAAATCACACTCAGAGAACTCTGGTTGTGCAAAAACTTCCAGCTAGTTCATTTTGCAAAAACAGAAAGCATAAATCCTCAGACACTGTATCTTGCTGTGTTAGATAATGGATTGACATAAGAAATTCAGAAGAGCAATCCAATCTCAAGGTAAACAGAACCAAACACTACGAGAATATCTTTCGTCAATTTCAACATAAAACACAGGCTTGTGATGCAAGGCATCTACAAAACTCCTAATAACATGTGCAAGTATTTTCTCTTTATAGATAACAAGTCATGTCCCATTTTGGAGTTATTCAACACAAGAACCCAACAGCACCAACATGTGCAAATGTAACGAAAATTTGGCAGACCATAGAACCTACGACATTCGGACATGTAAAAGAAAGAAAAATGTTACAGTCACCCAATGACAGAAACATGACCGAAGGGGGAGAAGATTTAAAAGTTAACTAGAAAATGTAACGATACCCAGATAAGTTAAAAGAGGAAAATACACTAACGTTACCCTACAGCTTCACCATGCTTGAATGTAAAGAGAATTAGCTCAACCTCAGAAATGTAAACATACCCAGAAAAATTAAAGTAAAAATGCATGAAAAAGACTCGAACTTTATGCAATTAAACATACATTGAACAAATTCAAGAAGCTAAGTTCGCAAATTTTCCAATCCAATGACTTACAAGTAAACTATAACTCTACCTGGGCAGAATGACAAAATCAAGAACCCTAAAAGTTGGAAGTAGTCAGACACAAAACAAAATTAAAAAATAAAAGGATACATACCCAGCTCCAACAAAATGCCAAACAAACGAACTAAATTACTAAACTCACCTAAATATACTAAACAGATAAGAATCAACAGAGAGAAGGATGAAGACCTCCTTTTACGGTCGGATGAGAGGAAAGATTGGATGTGTAGGAGACAAAAAGGCTGTGTTTTCTTTCTTTTGCCCTTCTCTGTTTTTTTTCTCACAGCGTTCAGTTAGAATAGTACATTGCAATTCTTAATCAATGATGCTAGACCCCCCGATGACCCTACCTTTGGTATCAATTCGAGATTTTGACCCGGTGCATGTACTTTTGAACTTACATGATATAGTAGTGTACATCTTTTCTT
>JANKYF010000006.1:66576235-66588320 GCA_029829435.1 Erythroxylum hondense
CTTTATCGTGGGATACGTGTCGGAATGACCTTCGGGCGTCCCGATGTGTACCCTACGATGAGGGGGCGCTACACTGACTGTATTCTGAATTCTGGACAATGATTGTCCGAGGCATTTGATGCATGTTTATATCATTAGAAGTGCTACTTGCATGTGAATATGATTGGCTACTTGCTTTGCACATGAAATGTTTGAAATGACCTTGTTTCGTTTTAAAACTGTTGATTCCTAGTTGTGGATAAGTAGACATGCCTAGAAGAGTCTGCAGCTGCTTCTATGACACTTTGGTGTCTAACACTTAGGTGTCTTCTGTTATTAACACTTCAGTGTCTGACACTTCAGTGTCTTCTGTTATTGAGGTGTAAGTTTGTTCTGTGATATGTTACCAATTATGGTATCTTCTGTATAAGTCCCGTTACCCACTTTTATTGACGAATTAGCAGTCATTTGATTGTGTATTCTGATATATGTTAGATTTTGGAATAAACAAAATGATGTTTTGAACTGAAGGGATTGTGCCTTCTTTGATACTCAGTTTTGTTAACTATGCAACTGTTGTAAAATTTAAATATCTATTTGTGCTATAACTTGATTCAGTATTATGCATAGTTTAGTTATTACTCACTAAGCTATATGCTTAGCATGGTGAATTTGCCCTGTGTAGGTTCAAAGAGAAGGATTTAAGGACTGGTATAAGTCAACCGCAATAGCCAATGGAGTCTGTGTCTTGTTTTGATAAAAATGTATTTTGAGTTTGTTTTGGGCTTGTATTTGATGTATATGACTTTTGAATTTGTTTGTGGTTTGTAATAACCTTAATGCATGTTGGTCTTTGAATTTATGGTATGTAATATGATAGGCACAGTATGAATGATATGTTATGTACTGCATGTTTGCTTAAGATTTTGGGAATGCATGTATGTTATGTTTCGTGTATTTTGGATTTGGTTTCGATTCTATACTATCTATATGTTTTGTGTGTGTGGCACTCCTAATATCCTCCCAGGGGGTATATGTGGGTGTTACATCTTTTGGTATCAAAGCATGGTTTAGGCAATTCTGGTTTAACTAGCGCTTAACTATTGCCTCTATTGAGTGTACAAGTTGTGTTTTTGCCTAATGTAGTGTCCCATGTTTTGTCTATAGAATTAATAATGGAAGGATCTCACGATACTGTTGACGAAGTTGCTGAGAGCAATCAGCCGGAGCAAACTCGTCCAGTAATATCTGGACCCTTTGGGGTCAATCGAGGTGAGGCTGGGATGCCACCTCCTCCTCTGGCTCAGGGAGAGGCTTTGATTAAGCTGTCCTAGGATATGATGACGTTGTTGCATAGGATGACAGCACTCAAGGCTCCAATTGATCAACTACGGAAGTATGGAGTGGAGGAATTTACTGGGACATCTTTGGAGGAGTTAGAAAGAGAGGAATTCTAGATTGAGAAAGTGAAGAGGGTATTGGATGAGATTAATTATCCAGCAGAGCAGATGGTGCACTGTGTTGTCTCCCTTCTATAGGGAGCAGCTTATGAATGGTGGAAGTTTGTTTTGAGGAGTACTTAGCTACCGGTGCCTCTAACTTGGGATTTCTTTTCCCAAGAATTCCAAGCAAAATATATTACGGAGACTTACAGAAAAGATAAGTGGAGGCAATTTTTAAGTCTGAAGTAAAGGAATTTGTCAGTTGTTGAGTATGATCAGGATTTCAACCGACTCAGTAAGTATGCTCTCGAATCAATACTTACTGAGGAGTTTCGGTGTCATCAGTTTGAGGATGGGTTGCATAACTCCATCAATGAGCATTTAGTAGCATTTACACTTTTGCAACAGGTACATTACCATCAGTTAGTACAAGCTGCTATGAAAATTAAAAGACAAGAGACGATTACAAGAGAAAGGAGTCAGAGAAGGGGCTTTACTAGAAGAGGCTAGTCCTCAGGGAAACGAAGTAGGGAAGGTGCTTCTTCCACACCAAAAGTTACTCAGAGATCTATAGCTCGGGGAAGGTCACAAAATTATCCCTCAAGGACTGCTTCTAGTAGGGGGGTCATCTGGAGGCCGAGGTTCTAATCCTTTGGAGTGCCCTAATTGTTCTGCGCATCATTGGGGTGTTTGTAGGAGAGCTACAGGAGCATGTTTCTGTTGTGGTAGTGCTGAGCATCTGATAGCTAGTTGCCATCTCGGACAGGCTCAGACATCACAAGCCAATAGGGAGATTCCCCATGCATCTGCTGGGAACAGAGGATAAGGAAGAGGTTGAGGAAGATATAATCAAAACATACCTAATCTAAGTTCCCACTCCGAAACTGTAAATCGACTAGCTATGCCTTCTGCTTCGACTCGAGCTTATGCACTAAAAGCTCGTGAGGATCAGGATGCACCAGGTGTCATTTCTGATATGGTTTCTCTCTTTGATTCTAAAATGTATGCATTAATTGATCCTAGATCTTCACATTCATATATCTATGTTGGAGAAGTGTCTAATAAGGAAATGCTTATAGATCAGTTAGAGTATGATATCCAGGTAACCATTCTTATGGGTAGTAGTGTGTTGGTTAATCAGCTGTATAGGAATTGTCCAATTATGATTCAAGGAAATGATTATGTAGCAGATCTGATCAGATTGCCTTTTCATGAATTTGATCTAATTCTGGGTATGGATTGGATATCCAAGCATCAGGCAGTAATTGACTATAAGGCTAAGACAATTATGCCTAGGAGATCTAATCAGTCTAAAGTAATATTGCATGGCGTCTGCACTAGCTCCTTAGCTAATGTGGTATCTAGGAAGGGTTTTGAAGCATATCTAGCTTTTGTGCTTGATTAGAAGAAGGAGGGTGGTAAACTACTTGATATTCCTGTAGTGAATGAATTTCCAGATGTATTTCCTGAGGAATTATCGGGACTCCCTCCTGAAAGGAAAGTGGAGTTATCTATTGAAGTCATGCCTGGTACTGCTCCTATATCTAGAGCACCGTACAGAATGGCTCCTACTGAGTTGAAAGAGTTAAAGGTGCAGTTACAGGAGCTTCTGAATAAAGGGTTTATTCGACCCAGTGTATCACCATGGAGAGCACCGGTGATATTTGTTAAGAAGAAGGATGACACACTAAAGATGTGCATCGATTATAGAGAGTTGAATAGAGTCACAGTTAAGAATAGGTATCCCTTGCCAAGGATTGGTGATCTATTTGATCAGTTGAAAGATGCAGGAGTGTTTTCGAAGATAGATCTGAGATCGGGGTACTATCAACTTTGAGTAAAGTATGTGGATGTACCGAAGACTGCATTTAGGACCTATTATGGACATTATGAATTCCTAATAATGCCATTCGGGTTAACTAATGCTCCAATAGCATTTATGGATCTAACGAATAGAGTGTTCAAGCCTTATTTGGACCAGTTTGGTGTGGTGTTTATTGATGATATTCTGGTTTATTCTAAGAATGAACAGGACCATATTGAATATCTCTAAATTGTATTACAGACCCTGCGGGAAAGACAGTTGTATGCTAAGCTGAGTAAGTGTGATTTCTAGCTCAGAAGATATCATTTATAGGGTATGTTGTCTCTTCTGAAGGAATTAGAGTTTATCCTAGTAAGATAGAGGCGATTGTTAATTAGAAGCCACCACAAAATGTGACAGAAGTGATAAGTTTTCTGGGTCTGGCTGGTTATAACTGACAGTTTGTTAAGGGGTTTTCAGTGATAGCATCCCCTTTAACTAAACTGTTACGGAAGGGAGTGAAGTACAAATGGTCTGATAGATTTCAGAGTAGTTTTGATCAGCTGAAAAGTATGCTTACTGAGGCTCCTGTATTGGTTTAACCTATTTTTTGGTAAGGAGTATGTTTTGTTTAGTGATGCATCTGGAACTGGTTTAGGTTGTGTTTTGATGCAGGAAGGAAAGGTAGTTGCTTATGCCTCTAGGAAACGAAAGACTCATGAACAGAACTACCCTACACAAGATCTGGAGCTTGCAGCGGTAGTGTTTGCCTTAAAATTTTGGTGTCACTACTTGTATGGTGAAAGGTGTAAGAATTTCACAGATCATAAGAGTTTGAAGTATCTACTTACCCAAAAAGAACTCAATCTGAGATAACGACGTTGATTGGAACTATTTGAGGAATATGATTGTATTGCAGATTATCATTCGGGTAAGGCTAATGTTGTAATAGATGCCTTGAGTCGGAAGACAATTTCAGCATTATCAATGAAGCAAGGTGAATGAGAAGTTGAATTTGATGGAGCTTTAATAGCTCAGTTGAAAGAAAGGCCTAAATTGAGGCAAGAATTTTGTGATGCTCAGAGAGCTGATGATAAGTTACAACAACTTATCTTGGCTACTTAGGAAGGTAAACAATCTGATTTTTTTTTGTGCAAGGAGATGGTGAATTGTATTATAAGGATCGGTTGTGTGTGGCAACTAATGATGAATTGAAGAAGAAGCTGTTGTTTAAGGCTCATAATACAGTATTTACTATGCATCCGAGTGAGAACAAGATGTATTAGGATTTGAAGCAGTATTACTAGTGGTCAGGTATGAAGCAGGATGTTGTGGATTATGTAACAAATGTCTAACATGCCAACAGGTTAAAGCTAAGCACCAGGTTCTATTTGGTTTGTTACATCCTTCCTCAGTGGAAATGGGATAGCATTACCATGGATTTTGTCACTAGACTTCCTCTCACTGAAAGGAAGCATGATGCAGTATGGGTAATTGTGGATAAGTTTACTAAATTTGCTCATTTTCTACCTTTTCTTCCTGACTATTCTGTAGATAGGCTTGCATATTTGTATGTGAATGACATAGTGAGACTGCATGGAGTACCATTGTCAATTATTTTTTATCGTGATCCTCAATTTACTTCGAGATTCTGGAAGGAACTACGGTATGTTAGACTGAGTTGAGTGAAAACAAGATGATCGGGCCAGAAATTATGAAAGATACTGAAGAAAAGATTCAAATTATTCAGCAAAGGTTAAAAGTTGCCAGTAATCTATAAAAATCCTATGCTGACCTAAAAAGAAGAGATATTGAGTATCAGGTAGGAGATAATGTATTCTTGAAAGTATCACCATGGAAACACATACTTCGGTTTGGGAAAAGGGTAAGCTTAGTCTGCGATACATTGGTCCTTATGAAATTCTAAAAAGAATTGGACCAGTTGCCTATCAACTAGCTCTTCCTAAAGAATTGGCCAAGTTATATGATATATTTCATGTTTCTATGTTAAGAAGATATTGGTCTAATGTTACACATAAGATTCCTGTGCAAGAAATTCAAGTGCAACCAGATTTGTCATGTGAAGAAGGGCCAATTTCTATATTAGCCAAAGAAGTTAAACAACTTATAAACAAGTCAGTACCTTTGGTAAATGTCCTCTGGCAACACCATGGACTTAAACAAGTCAGTACCTTTGGTAAATGTCCTCTGGCAACACCATGGACTTGAGGAAGCAACATGGGAAACCATGAAAGCTCAGTATCCGCAACTATTCGGATCAAGTATGAATTTCAATGACGAAATTTCTTATGGAAGGGATAATTGTAACATCCCTTGTTCGGAGCTAGACCCTAAAATATAGAATTGAGAGTACAGTGAAAAATTAGTAGTGCATTTCATGCTCATACATCATAGTATATTCACACACATGTGAATATTTATTTTTGATGCATTAAAAAAAGTGTACATGCATTCATTGACAATTTTCAAGTATAATTGATTTATAAATGTGATTAAAAATTCTAATTCAGGATTATTTGCGTTAAAAGTTTAGTTAGAGACTATTAGTATAATTTCAAAATTTTTAGTGAATTTTTGAAAATTTTTGAAAATTTTGGGTATTTTGGATTTTGGACTAGGAAAATTGTCAAATGACAAGTTAAGTGGTACATAAAAATTATTATAATTAAGTCTATGAATTATTGACATTTGGCATCATTAATTGTGTGACAAATGGCATGACATGTTAGAGAAATGTGGCAACTTGCATGAAAGGCAAATAGGAGTCATGCATGGAGCCATGAGTCAATATAATAACAACATACATGTGTTGGAAGGTAAATTACTGTAGCTCATTGTTTGTCTTTTGGATTGCTTGGCCTTCATCGAACATCACTGAACCCTCATCACCAAAATACTAGTGTTATGCTTTACATGCAAACGTTTCAACCTAGCTAGTGTTTGTGTCTGCTTTCTTATTGTTTTCTTCCCCCATCCACCGAAACCATGCTCCTCACTCTCACTGCTAGAATTTTCTGAAACAAGTAAGTTGTCTTTTAAGTTGTTATGGATATTGTAAATGCTTTGATGATGTGTTAGTGTTGGAAATAAACACATGCATGAGTTATGTAAGTTGTGTAGTCGGTTAGAAAGATGAGTTGATATATTGTACAGTAATTATGCATTAAAAAAACAGTAGGTGAGTTTTAATTTTGGTGTTTGGGTTGCATCTTGAGTTTTGAGTAGTATGAGAGTTAGATGGGCTAGAATGGGAGTAGAAATGCAAAGAATATAAGTTAGAAATAGTGTAGGAACCATAAATACGGAAAGAGAAGGTGCAGAAAATGTGACAAAGGTTGAAGATGATGAATAGTAGCGAAAATTTTCTGGTTTTGGTATTGGTATTTAATATTGCATTTTGAGCTGTTTTAGAGTAAGGTGAGTTGGAATGGGAGTGGAAATGCAGAAAATATAAGTCATAAATAGAGTAGAATGAATAAATCAGTAGGAAGAAGAGTGAAGAAGTCTGCAGCTTCGGTGATGAAGGAAGAAACCTGCGTTTTTTGAGAGAGAAGAGAAGACTAGTTGCACCAAAATTGAAGTATGTTGACTCTTTTAGTCACAACTTTTTCATCCGACCTCTAAATGACTTGAGAATTGAAACAATAGACTCCTAAGATATTTTGATTTCTCTACATAAAAATTTAGAGCCATATGAATTGATTTGAAAGAGATTGATTGGATGAAAGTGAGGAAATGTGCTGGAATGTCATGATCTGGAGAATTTTCACTGAACATGCTTCGGTATTGTGATTATATCTTGATCTATATAGTTTCAAATGATTTCATTCTTGATTCGGATTAATATTGAGACATATTTCTACAACTTTCTTGAAGAAGTAGAATTTAAATTCTGTCTCTAAGACTTTCAAAATTAGCATGAAATTGAGTCCTAGCTTAGGTCGTAGCACTACTAGGGACATAAATCATGTCCTATGATTATTGAATAAACTATATTTATCTAGGATGAATTAGACTAAGATGTCTTCACCAAAGTTGTAGCTTATTCTCTTAGATTTAAATTGGTATAAAGTTTATAATTTTTGGATATTGGAATTGAGTTATGAGGTGTACAATTTGGAGGCATGATCATACATTATCCTAAATTTAAAATGTACACAGTCTATGGTATTTTGAGCATAACTCATTAAATACTAAACCAAATTGAATGAACTTGGTATCATTGAAAACCTAAGACAAAGAGGGAAAACTTTCTAGAAGGAAGTATTACCTAGTTACCTCACCTTCCTGATGAGAATAATTGAGCAATGTGGATCAAAAGGTGGATTGTGAAACAAATCTGGATTGATTATGATTTCACATGATCGATAATATGATAAGATTAAGGATAAGAAACCCAGATTTTTGATATGAACATGCACTATACATATTCAGTATACATGAGCGTGCATAATTGAATTCATAATTGTGCACGATAGTAATATATGTTTCTATTGAATGTTTTAGAGGAACCTTTAGAGCAACTGATTCCAGATATTGCCGGAACTTCGAGGCAATAAGCAAACAGAGAGCTTTCGTAAGTAATCTTTGATGGTCATACCTTACTTTGTTCTACTTGTTCAATTTGATTTGTGCTGTTTGTGTTCTGAATCCCGGGCAATGATGGTCCGAGCCGTTTAATGCATGTTTATATCATTGGAAGTGCTACTTGCATGTGAATATGATTGACTACTTACTTTGCACATGAAATATTTGAAATGACCTTGTTTCGTTTTAAAACTGTTGTGTCCTAGTTATGGGTAAATAGGCATGCCTAGAAGGGTCTACAGCTACTTTTGTGACACTTCGGTGTCTTCTGTTATTGACACTTCAGTATCTTATGTTATTGACACTTCGGTGTCTTCTGTTATTGAGACGTAAGTCTCTTCTGTGATATGTTACCAATTATGGTATCTTCTGTATAAGTCTCATTACCCACTTCTATTGATGGATTGGCAGTCATTTGATTGTGTATTCTGATATATGTTGGATTTTGGAATAAACAAAATGATGTTTTGAACTAAAGGGATTGTACCTTCTTTGATACTCAATTCTGTTAACTATGCAACTGTTCTAAAATTAAATATCTGCTTATGCTATAACTTGATTCAGTATGACTAATTGTCAAATTATGCATAGTTTAGTTATTACTCACTAAGCTATATGCTTAGCATGGTGGATTTTCCCCGTATAGGTTCAGAGAGAAGGACTTAAGGACTGAAACGAGTCAACCGCAATGGTCAAGGAAGTCTGTGTCTTGTTTTGATAAAAATGTATTTTGAGTTTGTTTTGGGCTTGTATCTGATGTATATGACTTTTGAATTTGTTTGAGGTTTGTAATAACCTTAATGCATGTTGGTCTTTGAATTTATGGTATGTAATATGATAGGCATAGTATGAATGATATGTTATTTACTGTATGTTTGCTTGAGATTTTGGTAATGCACATATATTATGTTTTGTGTTTTGGATTTGATTTCAGTTCTATATTATCTGTATGTTTTGTGTGTGTGGCATTCGCAATATCCTCTTAGGGGGTATATGTGGGTGTTACACGTTATATTAATGACATGATAATTGTTAGCAATAATACCCATGATACTTCAAATTTTAAATACGTTGTATATTGAGATGAAAGATTTGACTAATTTGAGTTAGTTTTTTAAATCTTGAAGTCCCATCTAATCAATTTGCCCATTATTTGTCACGAGTCTTATCTCTCGATCAAGCATCAATGACATCAAGACTACTACAGCTCCCCTCGAACCCAATGTTCATCTCTTTCCTATTAATGGGACTCTCTTTAATGATGGTACTCCTTATCACTAATTAGTTGGCAACCATACATGTTGTCTCCCATCTTTATAATACTCACGTTGTTCAAACCCCGAATCAATTCATGTCAACACTTCATACCGCTCATTTCACTACTATTCTTTATATCCTTCATTATACCATAGATGTTCTCTTTCATGGTTTTACTTATCATTCATATTCATTAGAGTTATGAGCATACTATAATGCTAAGTGGCTTGGAGATTCAACTGATCACTTGTTATTGATTCTTCTTGGCATATCCCTTATGTCACGATGCAGTATGAAACTAATAGTTGTCCCTTGATCTAAAAAAGTAGAGTACCAAGCTCTTGTAGATACTATGAGCATTTCTCTTCTTTGCAACCCCTCTCTTTTATGATAATCATTTTGCTATAAAAATTGCTCATAATAATATCTTCCATGAGCATACTAATCATATTGAAATTGATTATCACTTTTGTGTGATAGCTTGTTATTAAAGGTACTATTCAACTAACTGTTACTTTATCACAATCTTAAACTATAAATAGTTTTACCAAGTCCCATGGATCTCAAGGATTTTATGAACTTATTTTCAAACTTAAATTGTTCATCTTCTTATTGCCTTAATTTTAAAGGGGGACATTAACATATAATGTGCATATATACGTTATATTTATGTAATAACTACAATAACATATCGTGTGTATATTCTTATATAAGATTATAAGTTTATGCATAGATGCCCTTTTATATAATAATTTTACAAATATGGAAGCACAAAACATTCTTTTCTAGAAGTATTTCTTTTTTCTGCACCTATAATGGGGTCATCGATTATAACACAACCATAATCTATAATCGATGATAGATGACCGCTATGATAATGAACAATAACAGCTGCACAAGCAAGCTCCAACAGTTATGGCGCAAAGAGACTTGATTTAAAGAATTTTTGTATACTAATATAGAAAATATGAAAAATTAATTCAAAGATAACACTAATCAAGATAAATTTAAGTAATACATAATTGTTAAGAAATTAAATTGTAATTAATATCACAACTAATGGTTAGACATAGCTAATATAAATTGTTCAATACCAAAATTTATATGGCAATTTATTATGTTCATAAGCATAGGGCTCTGTCAAGGACACTCATAATCATGTTTGTGATTTTAAGTGATGTTAGTGATTTGTCCCTCTCTCGATTACAATAAATTGTACATTTGCTTAGTTCGGAATTTCGTTGACATGTACTCTCTAACTTTTATTAAACAATTAAGGGGTCGTTTGGTTCTACTTCAGTTTTTCTATTGTAATTTTCAGCTTTCGTTTCCAGTTTTTGTTTCTGTTTTTCTTTCAAATAAAAACAAAAACATGTTTGGTTGTTAATGTTATACAGTTTTATTTTTATCACTAATAATAATTACATTTTAGATAAAAACATTAAGTCATCAAATTGCACTTATTTTATACTTAATTATCTTTAATGTGTTGAAATTATTATCCGAAATTAATGGAATTATCTTATAATTGTTTACATATCATTTTCAATACCTTAGAGACGAAATTGAATAAATAGAATGCAAAAGAATGAAGAAAATCTGAAATTCCAAGTTTGACAACAATTCAGTGACTAAGCGTGGGCACGTCTAAGGATAAAATAAATCTGCAGATCAATTTTCAAGATTCAAAATCGAGATTTTCACAATCTTTAAAGATTATATTTCCATCTATCAAGGGGATTGACCTCCTGAAATTGGGGGATACATTATCTGACGAGAATTAAGGAAAGATAGGAGGGAAATCGAAAAAACAAGCATAGAAGGAGGGAGAATTACAGTTCACGCAGCTAGTTTAGACAAATTTCATTTTCTGCAGTTTTCTTTTGGAGTCTTTTATGTTTCTGCACTTTTTCCTTCAATATTTTTCGTATTTTTTAGTAAAAGACCAGGATGGAGACTATATGTTTTGCTATTTCTTTTGTTTTCAATTCTATCATGAGTAGCTAAACTTATTTTCTTGGTTAAGGGGATCCGTGTTATCCACTATTATGTGTGAGATGTTTTGAATAAAGTTTATGTTGTTGATGAACATTGAATATCTTCAAATTACTGTTTCTAATTGAATTGGTTGATTTCTAGGTGCGCAATTAGGGATTAATTGGTTCAATCGCTAGATTAACGAAATATAACGTTTAGTTTTGCTAATCACAAGTAGCAATTAGGATTACCTTCTTTACTTTAGAGTTGAAAATTCTAAGGAGATATTCGCTTGATTAATTGCATGTCATACATGTATTTCGCTTACTCATTGGTTTATTGATTCGTAAAGTTATTATTCAATTAAACCTATGATTGTATCTAGGTTGTTGTTTAATAAGAATGCTAGGATACATATTTCTAGTCATTACACTTAAGAAAAAACATCTCCAATGAATGTTTGTTAATGATTGAAATTTTATATCGAGGATCCATTTTAGCGTGATAACATCGGTGACCCAAAAACCAAGTTATTTTCCATTAATTTTTCAGATCCAATTATTTCTTTTGATTTGTGATTTTTCTTATAATTTTTCTTATATTGCCATGAATTAAAATCCCCCCAATTTCGTTACTTTGTTTTGTTTGAATTCGTAACTCCTTTAGTGTTAAGATTTCTCGTGGGAACGATATCCACTTACCACTACTAGATTAAATTCTATTAACGGAAGTGATTTCTTTTGAATTTGGTTGCAGGCGATAGCAATACCAAATTTTGGCGCCGTTGTTGGGAAATTTCTTAACGATTTTTCTTAGTGATGTTTTTGTTTTTGATTTTGGTTTCGTTGCTCTTGGTTACCTTGTCTTTTGTTTGTTTTAGTTTCACAGTTTTTTCTGATTTTTCGATCTTTTAGCAACATGGCTCACTATCAGTATGCTTTTGTTGGGACACGATCTGGGAACCGGATCCCAACCGGGAAGCGGAAACTGAAAACGAACAGAATCGAATGGAAACGGA
>JANKYF010000006.1:66628913-66639009 GCA_029829435.1 Erythroxylum hondense
GTCGAACATTTAAAAATAAAGAAAGTGAACGAATATATTTATAAAGAAAAAGATATAAAGGAAAAAAGTGAATATATATATATTTTTAATTTTATAAATATGTAAAAGCATGAACTGGGGGGGGGGGTCTGGTTGGACGTTAGAGTTTCGTAAACAGCTTTCTCAGGGGCTCCAACTAATGATAAGAAGGCACGTGGCGATGTAAATGCTTCTTTAATCCTTTCCGGAGCGACCAGGCATTCAAATTTGTCGTGGCAGAGACAGAACTCACTGACAGCGACTTCGTCTCTTTCTCTTCCCTGTCTTGTCTTTGGCTTAGCCGCTCCTCGCTTGAGGCTTCTTCTATTTATCTGCCTCTCTCGGCTATTATCTATATTGTAAAATAAGAATATTTATAACCTATTTCAAATAATTATAAAATTAAGAAAATAATAAAACACATTTAATTTATATCAAACAATTTTGTACCTACGACAATAAAAATCATCTTATTTATTTGCTTGTATATATTTTCACAAAATCTCATTTATTGTGATTTATTATTTATTTTTAATATTATTTTATTTTATTTTTATTTGTCATTGTTTATTTATTATTATCTTTATTTTCACCTATTAATGTAGGTCATTTAGAAACAACTTCTCTATTAGTTAAGAGTAAGATTGTATATTACTGGACCTCTCCACATCCCATATATTAGCAAAATTTATACTGGACAATGCTGTCGTCGTTGTCTTTTTTTTTTTTAATTTAGTAGCTCAAAAATGCAGAACCATAGACAAAAAAGGCACCAAAACTTGCCCAAGCTAACAAGCTTATCCCGTACACTCGGTTCTTAGAAGCCTTTCACAGTCAGTGTCAAAACAAGCAGAACTATCAGAAATTAAAATAGACTCTAAACAAGAAAGATTAATACTCCAATGATAAAGGTTTGTATAGAACAAGGCTACCTTGGCTAGTGAATGTCATTGTTTATTTATTATTTATTATTATCTTTTTTTGTCTATTAATGTGGGTTATTTAGAAACAACTTCTCTACTAGTTAAGATTAAGACTGTGTATTATTGGATCTCTTTAAATCTCGTGTCTTAGCGAAATTTTTACTGGATAATATTGTTGTATTTATTAAATATCTCATTTATCTTATGATATATGTTTTTACATAAAATGTTTTAATATCATGAAAGACATGCAAGTATTTATAATTTTTATTTAAAATATATTATTTATTTTGGAATAATTTAAGGAGTTTAGTTAGATAATTGCTTTTTTTAAATGGCTAATTTGGAGAAGTGTCGGAACCAAATTAGATTATTGTAATAATGGCAAGACCAGCTCAGCCGCTGGAGCCAACAACTAACGGACTCGAGTCCATATATTTTGGAGCAATCAGCAGCAATTGTTGTTCAATCGGACGGCTCTGATCTTGTCTCCTTTAATTATCCCAGCAATACCCGAAACACCCAATCACACCTCTCACCTATTTCTTTTATGTTATAACCATTTCTTCCTTCTTTCCTTCTTTTGTCTTCATTTCAACGCCAACTAACAACAGCAACAAGACTCATATCTCTTTATCCTTCTCCCTTTAACCTTTAATCTCTCTCTGTCTCTCCTCTCTCTGCTCTGTAGACCCGACGTCGAGTTACCGGCGAGCGAAATCTTGCCGGAAATTCGCTCAGGTCACGGCGGAATCAACGTCGTCTCCGGTTTCGGTTCTCTGAATCGTCGCCAGTGTTGCAGAGTGGGGAAATTGTTGAAGCGAAGGACAATTCTTAAAAAATTCTCTCCGTCTATCTGAATGATTTTTTGTTTTGTTGTTAATTAATAATTAGGGATTGTGATTAGATAGAAGCAAACAAAAGGGGGGAAAAAGTACTACTAAAAAAATTTTCTCTCTCTCGCTGTCTCTGTCGTGGGTTGGTGAGCAAATAATAGCTTCTGCGCAAATGCAAAGCTAAAAAGAGGTTCGAGTTTCGGTCACTCCTGCGAAGATCCTCGGTTCTATCTTCTTGTTCCTGCTTTAATCATTAACAAGTTTCTTCCTTGGTCCTCTCTGGCTTGGTTTAGTCTCATTTCTTTGTCGGATTGTTCGCTTCTTTTGTTTTTCTCTCTCCCTCGGCAAATTCTGGATATTGCGCGATTCTGGCTGGGGGAGAGTGGAATTGGAGATGGAGGTGATGCGTACGGAGTTCTTTTGAGAGGTATGTATGTTTTTCCCAATTGTGTTCGGTTAATTCTGTTGTAGAAAGTTTGTGACTTTTTAAATTAAAATTTCAGGGATTGTTGTTGTGTGAAAAGATGGGATTTTTTGGGGGTTAACTTTGGGATCGAGTTCTGAAAATGGGAAGGAAATTGTTATGGTGATTGTTATTGGCGATCGTACCTTTTGTTATGTAAATTTAGCTTCATAGTTGATGAGCTCGTCGAATTATTCCATAAAGATGGTTATTTTAAATTTTGACGTTAAATGTTTGTCCGAATATTTTCTAGAAATTTATGGAAATAAAAATTTAGGTTAGCCGAAAGGGTCTTCGGATGCTCTTCTGTTTCATTTTTTCACAAAAAATTGATAATCTGGCGGTTGCAGTTTTGTTCTATTTCGTTTTTCACGAACCAGATGGTGCATTTTAGTGGCTGCCCTTTTGTCACCAAATTTAGGATTTTTTTTTTGGTTTCATGGAATAACTGTTCCCATATCTTGAAGTTACAATTTTGACCCGTCATGTTCAATTTGATGCGCCAAAAAGCCGTTTTCCCTCCACCATCCTTAACCTACTTTCAGACAGTTTTTACTAAGATCTCTTTGACATTCCTTGATTTCTCCATTATGACAAGTGACTAACTTTTGACTTCATTTTCAGGAGCATACGTATGAGCAATGGACAGAGCCAGCAATTTTGTATTCATAAGCTGTATTTTACAATAGATAATACATTTTCTGAGACTGCACCATGCCGTTTGAGATAATGGATCATAGGGATGGTACAGCATCCTCCCATTTCTTTGATGACGTTGTTTTTCCTACTGAGGTATATTAGTCCATCCCAATTCGTTTTTCATATTTTTAGGTTCCTGTTGAGACAAGTATTTCCGTCTTTTGTTTCTGTCTAAAAGTAGTTTGGTTGTGTGGGCAGAGACAAGTTGGGTTCTGGAAACATCATTCAATGCCTAGTTACCAAGGTGAGTGCCACTGGGCATGCTTACTTTTGGGCTAGTTCTCTACCTTGATCATTAAGTTTGTCTTGTTAGTGGCCTGTGACAATGTGGATCTAAATGCTGCCAAATGGAAGAACTTTGAATTTATTTTCATGATTAGGCATAATGATTAAGATAGTGAAGATGACTTCTCAAATTAATTGATCAGAGATTGACAATTTAGTTTCCCTGGGGTAATAGATCTGGTGAATTGGTGATATGAGTACCATTTCTTTAGCATGTCTCTTCCTTAATACTTCTGTACATCAAACTTCAAAAGTGAGATATAAACTTTCACCTTGATTCTTTGTTGTTGTGTTGCATATTTTGTTTGAACTATTCTCAGATTTTTATGCTTTTTGCAGTTATTTTTATGATGTTTCTAGAAACTTTTTGTGTAAATCATTTTAAAAATATCATTTTTTTTTCTAATGAAAACAGATGGAATGGTTCTAACTCATGGTAGGAATTTGGTTGCTTCATCACCTTTGGACTCGATTTCACTAACTGGGTCAACATTAATTGATCGCTCAGAAGTGCCACAATCAATTCTTGGTGAAGATCAGAAAGAAAAATTACAGATTGATGAAATGAGGGCCAGTGCATACAAAACTGCAAGTAATTCTGTGGATCGTCATTCAGAGTCCTGGTCAAGTTTGTCTGGACAACATGCATCATATAGTTTGGGAAGAACTATGGCTGGTTATAGTTGCGCTCAGTGGGAGAGCAGTCTATTCTCAAGTTCATTATCTGATGTATTTGGTAGAAAGTGTAAGGCTCTTTTTCCAAATATGAGACTGTTCAATTTTGAATTGTGATTTCCTTTCTTGTCATATTCTCAGTGAGGCTACATATGGCAGACTAAAACATACATTTGAATTAGTTATAACTCACAATTCCTTGGCAAATTTTTATGCATGCCAATCAACACGGCACATAGTATTCCTTCAATTCCTTTTTCACTATTTTTTTATCCTATCTCTTCATCCCTTGCACCTCATTGTTTATTAAAATTTGAGACTAATTGTATGTTGTTGTTATAACTAGAGGACTGACAATACATTCTACCAAATTATGCAGTGGTATTGGGGACTGATGTTCAATCTGATCAACCTGTTAAAACTGTTCGATCTCAACAGAAGGAAGAAGAGCAGTTTGGATCTCTTGAAGAAATTGAGGCACAGACTATCAGTGATCTTCTTCCTGCGGAAGATAGTCTGTTTTCTGGGGTGACTGATGAGTTGGGCCATAATATTTCTGTATATAATCGTGATGATTTGGAAGATTTTGATATGTTTAGCAGTGTCGGTGGCATGGAATTGGAAGGGGATGAAAGCTCAAGTGTGCGCCAACGGAAATGTGCTTTAATTGGAATGGCTGCCAATGGCAGAGGGTTTCGTAGTGGCTCGGTTGTTAATGGGCATCCTTCCAAATCAGTTTTTATCAGGGATATCAATAATAAAGTTGAAGATTTTGATCTGAAGGATCTTGTTGAGGTGCATGTTATTCCATACTCTTCTACAATTTACCTCAATCTGCTGAGTCAATGAACCTGTTTTATTTAACAAGTTTGTTTAACATTTATTTTTTGTTCTCAGGGATATGGAGATAAAAAGACAGCCCAAAGTGCCTGGGGATCACTTCCGCCGAAGTCTACGAAAGTTGACCTACATCATTCTTTTCAAAATGTACATCTTGGGTTTTGGCAGTGCTGTTATTGGTTTCCTTGGCGTGTTTGTTTTGGACTATTTTATTTTTATAATTCTGCCTTTTGTCTTTGATTTTAACTTTGGGTTATTTGGCTTTGCTTCTATATCAGGAGAATCTACTGTGGAAGGATACAAACCAGGGCATTCTAGTGGTTTACAACCTTGATCCTTCTGTTTCAGATGACGAACTTCGCCATATTTTTGGTGCTTATGGAGAAATTAAACAAGTAAGAAGTTTAGTGGACACCATTTTGTTTCAAGTTTATAATGGGTAAAAGAAATTCCAATTTATAATTATTATGTGTTATTTGCAGGTCCACAAAGGCCCACACACTCATCAGAAATTTGTTGAATATTGTGATGTTAAAGCTGCGGAAACAGCCCTTTCTGCATTAAATAGGACTGACATTGCTGGGAAGCAGATCAAGCTTGAACTAGGCCATCCATTTGGATCTAAATGGTATTGTAAAATAACACTAGTGGTTCTATTTGTTAATGGTGCTCCAAGTGAATATTGGTTTTTAGTTGGGCTTTGTTGGTTATTACTTCATGGGCTTCTCTACCGTTCTTTATTCTATAAAAATATTCTTTGTGCTCGATGTCTTTTTGACTTTTTAGCTTGTATCTTTGTTATGACTTATATTTCAGTGGTAGCTTTTCCAAGACGACTTCTGATTTCACTCTCTATTCCTTATTTTACCTGTGTTGCTTAAAAGCTGATCAGAATTCTTTTGCAGTTTGGAGCATGAGGAATGCAATCTATGTCAAAGCCCTGTTGATGATTTTTCCTCAAAGCGAATGGGTATGATACTTTTTTTCAGAGCCTTCATTGTGAATGAGCTCAAGTTGTTTCACATATCTCAAAATTTTTCTTTGTCCTTGTAATAAATCTTTGCCTGCAGTATTTTCTCCTGGTATAATTCAATCCAGCAACATGGATAATAGATCTACTCAGGTTTTACGTTCTGCTTTCCAGTCTCCTGTTGCTGCATTCATGGAGGCTCGTCAGGGTTCTAGTGTGCCTAACAACTTGCCATTTCCAGCAACATTTGCATCTGTTGGCAAACAAATCAACCTTCATGAAACAAATCACTCATTGGATGAAATGAAATTTGGTGTGCAACGCGTGCTAAATGTCCATCCTCATTCCCTCCCAGAGTATCATGACAGTTTGGCAAATGGTTTCGCATACAGCTCTTCAAGTGTTATTGGAGGCATGGCTAGCAGTGTTGGTTCGAAAATGACAGAAGGGATCAACAACAGAAACATTGGAGGCATGGGCTTAAATGGCCAACTCTTTGAGATTAATGGAGGAGGTACAGACAGATGATTATGATTTTCTCTGTGCTTCATTTTATGCACCTCTTTTAATCATTATATCAGGAGGAAAGATATAGCAGGTCTAATGCCAATGTTAAAATGCATAATTATGCATTTCATGCATCTCCTTTAAGCCCAATGTCAGTTATGAAACATGACTTGCTCTAAAGTTGTTAGTGATTATATGCCAAATGGTATAATTCTATAGGAAACACAAAAAATATGAACTTAATATTATCTCTTATTAGTACTTGTTTGCAACCGATACATTTCCCTTATTTGTTTACAATTCACATTTACTGCTGCATTGCTACTGACATAATCAGATATGCACACGTGTTTGGGTGTTATTACTATTGGTATTGATATCTAGAATGCGAGGATGCAATCAACTCACAGGTTGATTGGCTTGGTAATATATTGATCTGCCTATTCAAATAAGAATTCACCGTGATGGCAGGGGGTAGATGGTTAGTAATGAAATGTGATACAGCAAGGCATGAAAGCATTCATTAAAAGAATATTGGAATTGTTTTTGGGTTTTGATTTGGGGTGTTCAAAATGAACTCTGTCATCTTTCTCATTTTACAATAACATTTGGTATTGACATTCAAGTTGATGCCCTCATTTTTATGTTGTTTTTGTTATCACTGATTTTTTAATAAATGATTCTTCTCTTTAGCTTTTGGATCTTCTGGAAACGGAAGTCGTACTCTTCCTGGGCATCAGTACATGTGGAACAGTGCCAACTCAAGCCAGCAGCATCATTCAAATAACATGATTTGGCAGAACTCAACAACATTTACTAATGGTGTTCATACTCATCAGTTTCCACGTATGACTGGATTTCCTAGAGCACCTCCTATGATGTTGAACGCTGCACATGCACAACACCATGTTGGATCTGCACCATCTGTGAATCCCTCCTTGTGGGACATGCGACATGCTTATTCAGGAGAGTCTCCTGAAGCTTCTAGTTTTCATCTGGGTTCACTTGGAAGTTTAGGTTTTCCTGGTAGCTCTTCACCACATCCTATGGAAATTGCATCCCGCAACATGTTCTCCCATGTTGGTGGAAATGGGCTGGACATGACTAACAGCACTGGTCTGCACACTCAGCAGATTCGTCATATTTTCCCTGGGCGTAACCCAATGACTTTAAGTCCAACCTCTTTTGATTCTTCTAATGAACGCATGAGAAATCTCTCCCAGCGGAGAGTTGAATCAAATTCAAATAATTCAGATAAGAAGCAGTTCGAACTTGATGTTGACCGTATTATACGTGGTGAAGATAGCCGAACAACATTAATGATAAAAAATATTCCTAACAAGTAAGTAAAATCCTCCTGGCCTTTTCAGCCGTTTCCTGCTTATATTAAGGATCTTCACAGCTTTTTAAGTTATGCTATCTCTTGAAGTTGTCAAACTTGACTCATGAATTCTCAAATGTTTTGTGACTCTCAGTTAGGCGTTCTGATAAAGAACTGATAGTAATTATCTGCATGTACTGTGATGCTGGATGGGAAGTTGCCTTTTCATCTCATTTCCCTCTCTAAAAAGCATGGTTCATCCGGGGTTTTCTAATTCGTTAGTACCATTTGGAAATCATATTTCTGAATAATCTAATTGCTTGAGTCTATCATGGTCTTTTGGCGTGGTATCCAATTTGACCAGGTTTACATCATAGCCCTTTTACTACAGAAGGTCGATAGTAAAGTACTAAAGTTTCCATAAAAGGATCATTTTGTGGTCACCAATTATTCAGACGTCTAAGTACTGATTTTGGACATTCTGCTTCTCTGCTCTTTGGCCTTCCTTATAAATTATAATTTCCATCTGTTGACTTTTGGTTTGTGTAGATACACATCCAAGATGCTACTGGCTGCAATTGATGAGCATTGTCGAGGAACTTACGATTTTCTTTATCTTCCAATTGACTTCAAGGCAAGTAACTTTTTGGGGGATCGACCTTTCTCACTTTGGTGTCTCTTTCTTGTTTTTTCTTCAATTTTTTGTTGAAGTTGTTCAGGTGGTCTGGGCTATTGCTGCTACTCATTCAATGCCCTTCATGCACACTTATATATACTTACTAACCATCATTATCCAATTTATTCTACTGACAAATATTGATTAAACAGAATAAGTGTAACGTGGGATATGCATTTGTGAACATGATCGATCCTCAACAGATCATTCCATTTTACAAGGTACGGTTGAGGCTTTAGTCAATTGAATTGTTCCATTTTATTCCTTTCTGTGACAAAATATCGAATCCTCTTTCCATCTTTGTCCATTCTGAATACAAAAGTTAACGTGATAAGAAAATCTCTTTTTCAGGCTTTTAATGGCAAAAAGTGGGAGAAGTTTAACAGTGAGAAGGTGGCATCTCTTGCTTATGCTAGGATTCAAGGGAAAGCTGCTCTTATTGCCCATTTCCAGAATTCAAGCTTGATGAATGAGGACAAACGCTGTCGCCCTATACTCTTCCATACAGATGGTCCAAATGCTGGTGATCCAGTAAGACGTTTGCAGTTTCCTTGATAATTTCAAAGAATTTCCTTTGTGAATCTGGTTTTTCAAGCCAGTTACATTTCTTTATAATTTACTGAAGCAAAATTGTCCCTGTCTTGCAGGAGCCCTTTCCTATGGGTGCAAATATTAGACCAAGATTGGGTAAGCCTCGAACAAATTGCAGCGAGGAGAACCACCCTTCAACATTGGTCGGTGGGGAGGACTCTTCCAATGCGACAGACTCATCATCAGGTGGCGATTGAGCAATCTGCTCTTCACCTGACACTAACTATATAAACCTCTACCGCATTGAAAAAATGCATCCACCCCGACTATGTCTCTGGGTGGCCTGACAAATCTGTTTTTGGCTATAGAGAAGCACTTTTTGATGAATCACATTTGGAGCCAGGTGAGTTGCTTCCAGGTCTTTTTTATTCCTCAAGGAGTGCTGCTACCTTTTTTCCACTTATGAGTTGGCTTTAATGAAGGCTGAAAGTTTTGGATTGTCATGACTGAACAGAATTATGTACAGAAGTTCTCTCCAACTATGCATGACTTGATCGGTGATTGATCTGCACTTCGGTTTCAATTTTGTATCTTATTATCTTCCTTTTTTGGTCTCTTACTATGATTTTTCGAGTCATTTGCTGGTTCTGTTTCTGATCCTACGCCTGGATGCCCTTTCTCAAGGAAGAACAGCAATACATTTTCATTGTAACATCCTGGTTGTAGGAATTTTTGAAGTGCTCATATGCTGTCAATGAAATAACGTTTCTTTCCATTATTTTATTCTCATTCCTTGTCAATGCTCATAATTCACATCTTGCTAATAAAACCCATCCTGCTACTAGCCATTGCCATCCTTAAACTAAAGAAAAGTTATCATTGTTGGACTTTATATGTGATGTGCATGCATGAATCCGTTTACTATTATTAGCCATTTTAGTATGATCGAAAGCCCAAAGACATTGTTAACAAATCCGGGTTATGCCCTGGATATTTGATGTATGAACTTGTGTGATTCTTATGTCCCTATACTCAAGCTTATCAAGCCAGCTCTGTTTCTGCCATAGTCATGTGCTTACTCTTTGGAGAAACAAAAGTTTACAAATGTTTTGAGACATTCTGAATATCAAACTGTAAAATATGTGATCTTATAATTTGGGTTATTTGAAAACAGCGTTTTTATTAATTAAGAGTAAGACTGTATACTATTAAATTTTCTTGAACTTCTTGTTTCGGCGAAAGTTCTATATTCTTGTAAACAATTATAGCATAAATTTCACTATAATATTAACTTATTAAAATCAATTTTGAATTATTTATTATTTCAAATTGAGTAAATTTTAGAATTCAGT
>JANKYF010000006.1:66692106-66704505 GCA_029829435.1 Erythroxylum hondense
ACTTTTGTCCAATCAAACATGACCTTTTTTTGTTTTTTGTTACCCACGAGATGTCCTAAAAGAGTCCCAACTATAGGAAGGCATCTTTAAGTCATCCATTCCCATACTAATTCTCGCTCAAACCAGATAGATCCCTTACAGGAAATAAAGTTCTGACCTCAAGTTTTAAATAACTGCATACATGAGGGCGGTTCAAATTTACGATCTCAGTTAAATCAAAAGAACTCCTTACTAATTCACCTATGCCCTATTTAATAGTTAAAGAAAAACTTGATGACTCATGTTTAGTTAAAGGAAGACTTGATGACTCATTTTTTCCACACAAAGTAAAAATATGCCTCCATATGAGACATTGATGGTTGTTTTGTTGTGCTTTTAGGTGGTGAGTACCAAGCAAAGACGGTGATTGGAGCACTGGACAATGGACATGCTAGGCTATAGGCTTCGGCTTTTGCTGGGTCAGGTTTTGAGCATGTTGGGACTTGGGACCCCATTCTCTTCTCCCCCATTGCTGGCCTTTGTGTAAAGCATGACTTTCTTATTGAGTTCCAGCATAAAAGTTAGTATTTTGTCTTCTTGATAACAGCAATCCAACCTCATGATTGTCACATTCGTAAAGACGACGGCTTAGGAGCTGGGGCATGATGAGGAACGATCCTCTGTCTAATTTATTGGTGTTTTATTGTGTTTAGTGAATCTCAGTCATTTATTTTTGTGAGACTCGTATTTATTTATACGGGATTCACGTATGACCCACATAAATAAATGGCTGAGATTCACTGGACACAATAAAATACCATAAAACTGAACAGAAGATCTGAACTCTGGTATGATCCTTTTTCTATATCGAAATGAGATAGAGTTGAGACAGAGTAAAATAAATAAAAAATTGAGGAGTTAGGAATTAGGAAGTACAAATTTCTTTAATTATTTTCATTCCAATGCCTAAATTTTTAAATATATGTTATTATATTCAGTCCATTAATATTCTGTAATTATTCAAATTATCAAATAACAAGTATTAAAGATTCATAACCTCAGGGGTTAAAAATAAAATTTTTAAAAATCTTTATAATAGTTTGATAATTACATATTTTAAATAAATCACAAAAATTTCTTAAAAATGCATTTTATAACACTTGAAAAATACCTTATATAACTTATAAAACTCCAGGGCGCAGTGAGTTGGTAAGGGGCTCTCCTGGCTTAAGTGAGATCACGGGTTCAAACCGTCCTCATGTATGCAGCCGTTTAAAACTTGCGGCCAGAGCTTTGTTTCCCACAAGGTACCTACCCTACTCAAGCGAGAATTAGTCTGAGAGTGGATGGCTTAAAGGTGTCTTTTTATAGTTGAGATCCTTTTAGGACACCTCGTAAGCAACCAAAAAAAAAACTTATAAAAGTTATAAATCGAAACTTTAATACTTACAATTTCTCCATATTTCCCTCATTTAATGCTAAGATCGAAACATATAAAATGAATTTAATAGACCCGCGTAATTTAGGGAAGTGTAATAATACGTAATTTTAACTCCGCCCCACAAGAAGATTGCTCCAATAAAATTTTATAATCCAACTTAGTTAATTACCATTCAAATTCCCAGAAATTCTTTAATTGGTATAGACAAAGATATGGTCATTATTTTATTTACATTATTTTGAGCTTTCTTCAACTGTCGTTGAAGCGCGTTGAATTGTCTCAAGCCCGCAGTGAACGTTTGTTTTAACTCCTAACAGGCCGCAACCAATCTCAAAAAGCCAGCGCAACATTCAGGGGCTCAAAAGTAAATTTATGCTAACGTAAGAGTACTTTATGGGATCTCCACCCACTATCTAATGCCAGCTTGCGAGTTCCCATAGGTCGAATTACAAACAAAAAGTAGACTGCTCCGCATCAGATCCGAACCTTGTACCAGCTTTTTTAGGACAAAATGCCAAACGAAGACGCGCTTTCTACAAACGCGTTTTTTCAAAGTAAGGTAACTTCTCTTCTTCCGCTTTGAAAAAGAGTCGAAACTTAAAAGGGAGGCCTTTGACGGACCACAAATGTGTTGGTATTATATATATATGTATGCGTTTGTATGTATACGCTCTGTTTTGGACATTGCTCTGTTTGGATTTTCATTGATTTGATGTTTTGAGAGCTAAGAAGCTGCGTCGCTGCTTTTAGAATCGAGTGAAATGGGGAACTGTTGCTCCGACGCCGCCGGCGGTAGAGCCGCCGTCGGCGGTACTGCACTCGCTGCTTCCGGCAACACTACCAACGAAGCTGTCGATTACTTTCTCAAGGCTCGCGGCGTTCCTAGCTGCTCCGCTCAGATCGAGGTCTTCTATCTATTCTTCTATGTCCCTGTTTGTGTATGATTTTCAGTTATTCTAATTTTGTACTGCCTAGAGCATGTTATGTTTCGGGGTTTGACTCGGTAGAATTTGAATCTGGACCTGTGATGAATCTGGAGAAGTTATGGTAGCTTGCTTGGAGTGTGTAGTGTGCTTAAAATCAAGATCATGGTGCTTCTAGGAGTAGCATTTTGGTTACTAAATGCTTTTCATTTTGTAGTGTTTGAATGCATCTAGTGCGTTTTGAGTTGCCTTTAGGTATTTGAAGCGATGAAAATATCGCACCTTCAAATTTTGGTTTCGTTTACTGTTTATTTGGTCAAGAAACATGGTTTTTGATTCCTGTGATATAGTTTTTCAAATCAATAGCTTAGCTCAAAATTAGTATTGCCTTCTGCCAAGCTTCATTAAGAGCGTTGAGTTGTTGCGTGCTGTAACAAATGTTATATTCTGTTTAAGCTTATCTCGTTGTTCATTATTGAATTTGACTTTGAATGCGAATACAAGATTTTGATTGTTTAATTTGCTCTTCGAATCTTCAGTATTAACTGCTTTGTTTGGGAACTGTGGCTATGCAGTTATCCTTTTCTGCTACAAACTTACGTGACCGGGACGTACTTTCCAAGGTTGGTCTCCGTGCTGTTTTATATATTCAAAACAGTTATCTGATTTCCATCTGTAGCTTAATAGAGAATGGGCGAAATACATTAGGTCTTAATAGAGAATGGCCGAAATACATTAGAGGTCAATCAAAACTGCATTATGGGCTTGGAACTTTTGATTCTTCAATTTGAAGCTCCCTTTTAAAAGAGGCATTAAAGTCCAGAATTCTCTGTGTCTTACCGCTTCATGTTTGTTTAGTTGTTTCTCATCTTCTGCAGTGACAGTGTTTATTAAATTGGGAACTTAATGTTGAATTCAACAAGATTTGGCTGAGATAATTGGAGATGTTGTGCATAACATGTAACTACAGATATATTTGGAAGAGCCATCCATCTGTTTGTAATTTTATAGTTTTTAAAAAATTTTATCCTACATCATTTCATTTTTAAAAAATTCCATCACTTCATATCAGATTTGATGGTTGCTTGTGTTTCATATATGATTATCTTGAAGTTGCACTGCCAGTGAACATAACAGCATGTCTATTCAATTAGTTTAATCTACATACTAGGTATTAGGGGACATGTGTATCTTAGTTTCATGCTTCTCAATACTTACTGTTAATGAAATCATCTTTAGAGTGATCCTCTGGTCGTTGTTTACACAAAAGCAAAAGATGGAACTCTTACTGAAGTTTTCCGCTCGGAAGTGGTTCTCAATTCATTAAATCCTACGTGGATTTTAAAACATACTCTTACGTACCAGTTTCAAGTTTATCAGATGTTATTGTAAGTCTACATTTTCTAGTTCTTCACATTTCTCCAGTAAGTTTGCACCCTTTTCTCATTGTTGTGCAATATGTTACATTTACTGCAGATTTCGTGTGTACGATGTTGACTCTCAATTTCACAATGCAGATGTAAAGGTATGTTCTTACTGCTATGGACTTCTGTCCCTTCCCTCTTGTTGTGTTACTTTATTATAAATTTGTTTCATTTTTTATTTTATGTCAATGTATTTATTATAAATTGTTTCATTTTTTATTTTGTGTCAATGTATGTCATCTTATAATCTACCAACAAAAGTTGAGGCATATATTTTCCTGTGACTATACCAATCAAAATCAACAATAGAGCATTTAATTTTCTTGCTTGGTCCAGTCTATTTGCCCTTCATTTTTCTTTCAAAGTTGATAGTCAAAATCAAGAAATATGAGATGTGAAATTATATTAATGAATATTTCAACCTCTGTATGAATTTGAGCTGCAATTATTTTATGCCTTTTCTGTTACTATTTAATTTAAGTGTTGCATATTTTAGGAAATGAATGGTTTTTATTGAATGTGGAAAATGTTTCATCCTCGCAAGTTAGATGTGACTAATCAAACAATTTAATGAATGCAGATGCTTAAGCTTGAAGAGCAACAGTTTCTTGGCGAAGCATCTTGTGCATTGCCTGAGGTATAAAATGAAGACGTCTTTTTATTCCTTTATTGTTGTAGCATTATAGATTGACAACCACCATTTGTAGTGTCATAACACCCTTGCACTACCGCCTAATGTTACGAACTACAGATGCAACAACTAAGTAATCTGATAGGCTTTTGAATATGTATCACTATGAATATTAAGCTAGTTTCATCTTTCTGTTTGTGCAGATTGTTATTAAACCAGACCGGACGCTGACCTTGCCTCTTGTACGTAGAGAAGATTCTACTTTATCAAGTTACCAAGGACATTGTGGTCAATTTATTGTACATGCAGAGGAATTGATTAACTCAAAAACTACAACAGAATTGATATTGAGGTGTTCAGATCTGGAGCACATGGATCTCTTCTCCAGAATTGTATGCACTACTGGGTTGTTATTATTCTTTCTTTAATTAAATACATTATGAGGAACTAGATATGATACTTTTTTTTTCTGTCTTTTTTTGCATGAAGGATCCTTTTTTGGTTATCTCAAAAACTGTTGAGAGAGGGCCACCCATACCTGTGTGCAAAACAGAAGTGCTAAAGAATGATTACAACCCCACATGGAAACCGGTGTTTTTGAACATGCAACAAGTGGGAAGCAAGGTAAGGTTTGCCTTCATCTGGGCTTAGGTGGCAACTGTTATGAATCTTACATCCAGATATGGATCTAATCTTTGCTTCTTACATCCAATTTTTAATATGCTGTCCCATTCGTTGTTGGTTTGAGCTAGTTTCCTAGCATGTGTGACTTTCTTTCTCATCTGAGGAGCATACTATCTATAAAGGGATCTGCTGTAGTTGGAGCATTTTTTGTTTTGATGTGTCTAATAATAGGCAACGATCAGTAGGGTTCAGTAATTGCACTATACGCTGAAATAGATATTTTTACTGATTATTATTTTGCAAAAATGTGTTATACTCTTATGTAATCTGCAGGAGAGTCCACTAATCATAGAGTGCTTCAACTTCAATAGCAATGGCAAACATGATTTGATTGGGTATATGCTGGTTTCCTTTTGATCTTCCTTTCATCCTTCTCTCCCCATGTCTATACACCTCATGAAAGTGGTCTCTGTTATTCAATTGTCAGAAAAATTCAAAAATCTCTGACAGACCTTGAAAATCTTCACTCGAATGTGGGAGGTGGCAATCTGTTTTTACCCACTTTTGCTGGGCCAAATCAACAAAACAAGGTTTTTCTATTAGTTAATTGGTTTTATAACTACATTTCTATTTTCAGCTTCAAAATTCTGAGTTTACTTGATTCAGTGCAGGTACTAAAAAGCCAGCTGTACGTAGACAAATTCTATGAAAGCAACCAACATACTTTTTTGGATTACCAGAGAGCAGGATTTGAACTGAGCTTCATGGTGGCTATTGATTTTACTGGTACCTCATTTAGTTTCTGCTACAGGATTGACAAGTTGTACATCAAATAGAAGCCAAAAGAGCTTTTTGAAACTTAGGAATACCACATGGGCCTTAGTGTGATTAATCCAGATAATTATTAATGAGAAATCATCAAACACATTAAAGTTTCTCTAATATCTTCTTAATTTGTTCATATCGTTTTCAGCTTCAAATGGAAATCCTCGCCTCCCTGATTCCTTGCATTACATTGATCACTCAGGACGGCTAAATGAATATCAACGGGTGAATAATTACTGTCCAGCCCTATTTTTTTTCTTTTTGTTTATCTGGTTAAGACCATCCAATCAAAAGGCCAAAATTTTCAGGCAATTGAAGATGTTGGAGAGGTCTTGCAGTTCTATGATTCTGACAAGCGCTTTTATGCTTGGGGATTTGGAGCCCGGCCTATTGATGGACCAGTTAATCATTGTTTCAATTTGAGCGGAAGCATGAATGACTGTGAGGTTAGTGTTCCATCAATTTGCCCCATGATTTTCCCTCTTTACTCACAGATCGCCCATTGATGATGCATAAGTTTCTCTCTCAGGTTGATGGAATCCAAGGAATTATGATGGCATATTCCATTGCCCTCTACAATGTTTCTCTGGCTGGGCCAACACTTTTTGGACCTGTGATCAACCGAGCTGCACAAATTGCCAGCCAGTCTCTCGCAAACGGAGCAAGAAAATACTATATCTTGTTAATAATTACGGTATCATTCTTTCAAGAATTGCCAAATTTTGTTCCATCAAGTGCTTGTAACTTTGGCCATCATGCTGTTTCAAAGACCTAAACTACCACTTCTTTGAAATCCAAATAGACGTTTTAGTATTTGACTGTTGTAGGATGGAGTTGTTACTGATTTACAAGAAACAAAAGATGCCATAGTGGAAGCGTCTGACCTACCACTCTCTATCCTCATTGTTGGGGTTGGAGGAGCTGACTTCAAAGAAATGGAGGTACCTCTTTCACAGTCGTACCTTTTTCGAAAATGTCAAAAGTCTGATTACCAGAATAATGATAGTTTTGATTAGAAACCTCATTATTTCTTGAAGAGCTGCAGTTTCTGAACTTTGGCTATTGATCCACAGATTTTAGATGCTGATAAAGGAGACAGACTGGAAACCTTATCTGGACGTGTTGCTTCACGTGATATAGTTCACTTTGTACCATTCCGAGACGTTCAAAGTAAGTGTAACAAACTTTGTAATCAACCAGAATCCAATGTTTTTAGTTTGGTGGTTATAAACTTCATATTTGCAGGTGGAGAAATTTCTGTTGTTCAAGGACTTCTAGCAGAACTTCCAACCCAGTTTTTAACCTACATGCGATCCCGAAACATTCAACCAAATATGTAATCACGTAAACAAGTGTACATATGGCAATTTATTTTCTCCTATGCTTTGGAATGAGTCGTCCGTCTTGTCCACGTAGCCAAATACCTTGTCAGTATAGGTTATATGCACGATCACCACGCTTAACGATAGCTCATTTCCGATGGCCGGACAAGTTTTTCAGAGATCTCCGACTTTGCGTAGTTACTTTTACTACTCTCGAGTGACCGTCCGATGAATCAAGCAGGGCGCCTATCACAGATGCACTGGCACCATACATGTAAATGGCAGAATTGCCAAAGTCAATCGAAGAGAGTTTGTCTTGCAAAGGTGAAGTAAGGACCAAAGTGACAGTCTAATGGCCATTGTTCTCAAATTTGATTTCATAAAATCTCTGTGGGACCAATTTTGTATTTGTTTTGTCAGTTTGGAACTTGTCTATAACCCCATCTCCCATTCTTTTCGACAGTGAAACAGACCTATTTGGTTATGAATTTGACAAAAATGGGAAACTCTTAAGGTGACGTTTTTATGAAGTGCTTATTTGTTTGTTTCACTTTCAATTCATCTCATCAAATACTACGCCTTTTGTTTCATTACGCTTTACAACTATCTCACACATGGAATGCGTGAGAAAATGGGGCGGCTGGCCTAAGTTAAAGTGTTGGCCAAACATCTGTACAGATCCCAAGGTCCTGTTACTTTTGTCAGAAAAAATAGTCTTCTATGCCATAAGCAATGAAGTCAGCGTTAGTGGAGAATGCTCAAGTCAATGTTTCCGCCACTATCAATTACAAAGAAAATCGCTACCGTTCAGATAGGATTATTGAAAACGATGTTGTTTTTTTTTTTTCTTTTTTCTGACATGTGTGTGAATAGTCATAATGCCTATTTTAGTCGGTCATCCCTAAGTTTGTGACCAATAATCAATAATCCTTCGTCCATTCCATTCGAAAAAGCTACATACTCGTAATTTATTGTGATACTTCGGACTGAGTATAATAATGATAATAGAAAGCTAATCAGATTTTGTAGGCTCAATAAATTCCTATTGGAGGAGAATCGCATATTATTATAGGGTTAATTTTATCATAATTAGTAACAAAAATTGTTATAAGATTAAATTTTCCTTAATAATATTGTCATGCAATTAGTCTTTTTATATCACCGGAAAATCTAAGAACTTAAGTTTTTTTTTATCATGCTCGTTTCATAATTTCAGCAAAAACATAGAAAAAAGCTGTCAATACATACAATTGGAACATGTTATAAATTTAATTGGTAATTTAACCTGAACAATTATTAAAACATTTATGATTATAAAAATAATGTACAAATTAGAAAACACACCTAAAAGATTAAATTAGAAACATGGCTGCAATTAAGCATTAGAAGAAAGTTTTGATGATTGATCGTCGTTGTTGTCGTCGTCATCGTAATTATTATTATTATTTCTTTTTCTTTATTTATGAGTCATTTGGAAATAACGTCTTAGCTAGATCTCCTCATACTATAAATACTGCAAAATTTTTAGTGGGTGATGTTGTTGTTGTAAGATTACTTTTTCTATTCCTGTTTTTTTTCTTTTTTTTTTCTTGTGGGTCATTTAGAAATGGTACTTTCTCTGTTAGTTAGTGATAAGGCTGCGTACTGCTAGACATCTTTAAATCCTGAGTGTTAGCATAAGTTCTACTGAGTGTTGTTGTTATTTAAAACGTTACACTCTTAATACTATATATAGTTTGATGCGGTAAATTTTCTGATAACTCCAAGTATATTCATCAATTGGATCAATTTCAATGTTTGAATGTTAATCTTTCGATAAACTTTGATTGTATATTTATATATTTACAAAAGATATATTAAATTAAAGTAAAAAGCCTCTAATATAAATTGATTAATTAACTTTGTACACGTAAAATTTGGATAGAAGAACATAAAAGTTTGGTAGAAAAAAAAATGAAAGGATCGGATATGCATGAATCACTTTTTGCAATAGACGAAAAGTTTTTGATACAAATATGAAAAAAAACTGAGATTTCATACTGATTTAACAAAAAAGACAACATCTGAATGAACGATGAAGTTTTTGATATGGATCCCTTGATGTGTCAACAGTTTAAAGTGTTATTCGAAACTTGCAGTGAACACTTCTTCAAGTTCACACCAAGACCCATCCCTCTTTTTCTTCGTTCTTTCCTTCTTATTCTCTTCACTCGTACCATATACTCCACTTCTTTGGTCTTCACGTGTGTAAAAACCTAGTTATTAAGCTCTTCCATGAGTGATTCCTAGCTTTTGCATGCCTGTTTAGGAAGGAAAGTTTGAGTAATTTCAATATTACACTTAACAAACTTACAAGGTGGATCGAAGACATGGGAAGAGGCCCTTTTCATCCGATGAACCGGAGACGAAAGAGGAAGATCGCATCTTCCCTGTCTACTCAGCTCGGTCTCAATATGACTTGGACGTTATGGTTTCAGCCCTAGCTCAGGTTATGGGAAGCAACCCCAATAACCCAGATCAGGTTTTGCAAGATTCATCGTCTTCACCTACACCTACACAGCAATCCAACACCCCAGAGCCTCAACAGGCTCAACCCATCCAAGATCAAGGTATATATATAGTATTCATCCTGATTAGCGCTTGCAGTTATTAGTTAGCAGATCGATAAACATCATATTTCTGATGTGATAATGGTTTGATGAACTAGCTACCATAACTTTTGTGTTCAAACTTCCAACTTTTGACTTCCTATGGTCGTTTATTTGAATTGCAGGTAACTATGGATACCAAAAGTGATGCTAATCGCAGTAATATGTAAAATACTGATTGTCTTCTACGTTTCTCTTTGTTTCCAAGTGCAACCCTAAGTTCATAGATCCCCTTTTCAATAGATCATCTTCCACCTTGGGCTTTGATCTAGGGTTACACTTACACTTCATTTTAAGCTCCCAAATGGCAAACCAACCTTAATGTTTTTTTATTTTGTTCCATAATCTTTCTCTAGCCGTTTGTTCAATACTTCAAAGTTCAATCTTGCGAGAAAAAATAGAATGGGGTATGGACATCTTACTTATAAATGTTCAGCCTATATTTGTCGCTGACTACTAAAAAAGCCATGTCTTTCTTGGTTGATTCTTGAAGGGAATACCAGGAGAAGACATTATAGAGGAGTCAGGCAACGTCCATGGGGGAAATGGGCTGCAGAGATTCGCGATCCAAAGAAAGCTGCTCGTGTGTGGCTTGGAACTTTCGACACAGCGGAGGCTGCAGCACTTGCTTATGATGAAGCTGCACTTAGGTTCAA
The DNA here is from genome assembly GCA_029829435.1 of Erythroxylum hondense. Classification (NCBI taxonomy): domain Eukaryota; kingdom Viridiplantae; phylum Streptophyta; class Magnoliopsida; order Malpighiales; family Erythroxylaceae; genus Erythroxylum; species Erythroxylum hondense. Next base: position 66,702,580 of record JANKYF010000006.1, read on the forward strand.
AGGAAGCAAAGCCAAGCTCAACTTCCCGGAAAGAGTTCAAGGAAGAAGTGAATTAGGCTACTTGACCACTCGTCAGGATTTGCATGCACAAGGACCAGCGAATCCAATTGCTTCTCTCCCTCCTCCACAAGCATATGAACCATACGCTAATGTCTTTCAACATCAGCAGGTTTTCCCAGGTGGAGACTATGGAATGCACTATGCATTACCAGGTTCTTACAGTAGAGAACCGTTTCTGCAACGGACTTCATCAACAACATCTTCTTCTTCTTCGTCAAGATCTTATCAACATCTGCCTTATCCACCAGAACTTGCAGGACTTCCATTTCATCAGTTTGGAAGTTCTTATCCTGGTTCTGATAATCCTATGAATAGTAGGAACTTCGATCCGAGCAACCCAGGATCATAATTTACGCAAAAACCTGTTGTGCTTCTCCTTTCAGTTGCTTTAATTTCCATACACTCCATGTTTTCTTTTCCTTTGTGTTGCTTACTTGCATCCAAGTTGAACATGTATCCCTGAAAAAGGGTTATTAAGAAATTAAGTGCTATGTATTTCGTAATTTTGTTTATACGAAAAGGATTATCTCTTAGTAGTTCAGTTTTTGTCAAATGAACAACATCAAACTGAATGGTTTTCAAAGAAAACATGAAACTTATGTTTATATAAGTCATCAGAAGGAAATGATAATCTTAGCACAGATTACAAGTTATCTTTTTCTTTCCTATCGACAGCTATAGTATATCCAAGGTACGTAAACGCAACTCGACTATAAGCTAACCTCTTGTTCAGTCAGCTATACTATATCCAAATATATACGTCTGCTTATAAGATAGCTCCCGTCTTCTTCGTTTCTACTTCCTCTCTGAGCAAAAACCGACTGAAGCGTGGTACCGCAACATCATATCTAGTCGTACGTTGTAGGAGGAGGTCATGTACTTGGTAAAAACATAACACCAAAGTCGCTGTCTTGCATGCATGCATGCTTATGCACACCATGTATATATACACCATTCATGTCGCGAAGCGAAGGTAATGTTCGCACCGTCCATCCCCCCAGGCGTGGAGTCGCGGTTCTTCTTGTATAGAAAACTAACGGGTAGTCGAAAATGGAGAAATTGATACGTCTGTTGCTTTCAAACGATCATCTATACTATATATAATACGTAAAAGACTCCATTTTCTGCAGAATATATTGAAACAGTCATTTGGTTGGTAGATGTCTTGATCATGTGCTTCCATGGTGAATGAGACAGAACAGGAAACGGAATTGAGACAACAGATGCACGGAACAAAGATCTTCTGTCCAATATTATCCGGTCTTATTCTATCTCATAAAATTTCAGCCATTTATTCTATGGGATCTACGCGAAATCTACGCAATACCTACGCAAAATTTATAAATAAACGGCTGAGATTCATTAGACATAATAAAATACCCTAATATTAAACGACCGATCGAGACTCCATATGCACAGTTCATGTGAAACTCGGGCACTCCAAAGCATGGAAGTTGTCATGGAATTCGGCGCGAGTGACCAAAAGCAGACAAAACTGACGGTGGAAAGCGATACAGTTATTAGAAAGACAAAAGGTTGACTTACGTGTCGTTAGCGTTTGCTTCTTGTAGCAATTTTTGACACGTTTCGTATAAGTCATCGTTCTGATCTTATATCATATAGACCCGCACAAGTCTCCGGTCTGGTTTGTTCCACGTCTAACAACCTTCGGTGGCTTGAACAAGTCGGGGGATAATTTTATATTATAAATAGTATTATTTAAATTATTTTTATTATTTTATCACATATAATATGTCTGATTCATTTATATGCCAAATCGTTCAAATTTAGACTTTTAAGTATTTTGTAATATTATCTTTATTAATTTCATATTTATTCATTTAACAATATGATATCATTTTATTA
>JANKYF010000006.1:66712765-66729575 GCA_029829435.1 Erythroxylum hondense
CTGATACTTAATTAGAATTATTTGTAATTCTAATTAAAGTTTAATTGAAATTAGAATTTAATTCCAATTAAATTAATAAAACGTCCGAAGCTTATTATAAATAGGCTTGAGTGGAGCTAGCACTTCATGCTTAAATCTTTCTGTAAGAGTTACAGAGTTCTCTCAACCTATTATGTGAATACCGTTAGAGGTCGAATACTTGTGCGACTACGATGGTTGAGACGGATCGGTTTTAGAAACAGTTCGAGAGATATGACAAAACAAAAATTAAGTTTCGAAATAAGGTACGAATTAAGTTTTTGCTTTATTATGATTCGTGTTAATCATGTTATAGAATTAAATAAATCTTGGTTTTCAAGAAATCAAAAGTCACGAAAAAGTTTCGTGATTATTCCAATGTGGTCCGGATCAGATCCCGACCTGATTTCCCAACACTTTCTCCTCTTCGAACGCGATTAAGCAATACGTCTTCTCTTTGTTGCAAAAGTGATTTTGTTTACCTTGATTTGATGTTTTTGCAACTTGAAATTGGGAGATGATACGATTGGATTAAAAGAATTGTGTTGTTTTAAGTGTGTGGAAGTTGCAGAGAAGTGATATCGATAGAGATGTAAATGTATTGATAATAGGAATGACCATTTCCTAAATTGATCGTGCAAGGCGAGAAAGAAATCGTTGCGCACAAAAAATAATGAAAACTACACTTAGATGCATGTTTCTTTTATCTTGGTTCATACAAGGCATAGAATTTCAATTTCGCTGTGCAATTTCATAGGCATCATTGAAGGTGAGGTTGGAGATCAAACTTTTGACATTGATTGGACTGTTACACACGGAGAGGGTAAACAAAAGCAATTATCTTATAAGAATCTCCTTTATCTAATAAAGGGAATGACCTAGACATATGAAAATTGCTTACAAATATAGGAATCATATGTTAAAACAAAAAAGTGACTAATCAATTTGTCATATATTATGTAGATGTTTGAGATAGTATCTCTTTTAATCTAAGAGATAAGAGCTTCATTCTTCAGAGGCATGACAGTTATTGTTTGATTATCACTTTTTCTTGATCAATCAGCTCATTACTATGGAAGATGTGGTTGCATCGTGTTCTTTGATAAGGTGAAGATATCACTTTTCTTAATCAATCTACTTGTTACTATCGTTGTTCTTTGATATGGTGTAATACATTATTTGTATGTGATATCTTGTAATAATATATTCGTATCATAATATCGTAATATGAGAAATAAATATGTGTGAAAATAAAAAATATATGTAGCTTTTGTTTATGACCTAACATAAAATTGACATGGGAAGAGTGTAAAGGCATTTTTAATGGATTCAAGAAAGTTATTTTATGTTGTTTTGATAATTTAGCATAAGCTAAAAGGATATATTCTTAATTTTGTTAAGAGAAAGTGTTATGTTCAATGGTAAAATAATTTAAATATTTGTATTGCTATATGTGATATGTTGATTGCATTTTATTTTAATTTATATCGTGATTTACATGTATATTTCAAATTCCGTATATTAATTGCCTCGATTATGATGAGAAGATGAAGTTACAACACTATATCTTTATCCTTGTGGATGCATGCATTAATGACTGTTGTATATTTGGATAATAAGATTTCTAGTAAGACAATTCCTAAGACTCCTTATAAACTGTGTGCATGAAAGAAACTCAATTTGAGACACCTTTATGTCTGGGGTTTCTTGGTTGAAGTAAGGGTATATAAGCCATATGAAAGATGCAACATCCCATTACTATAGAGTATAAACCTGAACATTTAAGGATATTCAAGTGCATATCCTACGATAATGGTATGTTAGAGCAAACGCATATCCAATTTAACACATGGCATCGTATAATATAATTAAAAGACACCAATTTTTAAAAGATTCCTTGCATTCATTGACAAGAGTTTACAATCCTTATACATGTTCTATAAGACAAGGAACTGCAAAAAAAATACAAAATACATCTCTTCTAATGTCAACTAACAGACCTCTAAGCCATAACTAGTCCAAAAAGTTACTTTAGTCCAGAATAAGAAACTGCTTCTGTCTCGCACCTGAAAAGCCACGTTGTAATTTTGATGAGTTTTGTGAACTCAATGAGCAAACTATTATTGATGATTTCACCCAGGTCAAATACACAAATCACATATCTCACATATATTCATTCAAATCATGTATATTCCAAATACTCACATTAACATGGCACATCATGTAATCATTGCAATTTTAGAAAAGATATTTATACAAATACAAATGTATATGAGACTCCAGATCCGTTATTATTATTGTGACTGAATGCCTATCTCATATGTAGACAGATACTGTCCGATTGAGTTCAATCAGAACAGAATCACGAAGCATAGCTCTATGTGCAAAAACAGAAATCACGGAGCATAGCTCTACGTGCAAGCACTTTCATACTGGCTACTTCGGTCACAACACCGTTATCTAAGCATGCATTTTATGAAATGCATCAAATATAGAATATGTCATGTAAAACAATCACATATGATGCACAGTCAGAATCTCATAGTCATCGGATCTAAGTTCAACATTCAACTTTCGTTGAGCCTATAAATATCATTCAGAATTGTCAAAGAAATCAGAACACTTACAATACATTCCTAAATATTAAACTCCTAGGACCTTAAGTCTGAAACTCATAAACAAATCACAAACAGTTAATAATTGGAAGTTAAACAAATTCAATCAATCTTAGGAAAAATCATCTAGGTTGACTCACAGAATGCTCCGATATGCTATTGCCTAAATAGTCTGGTAATGTCTGACTGACGTCCAATGTGCTCCTCTATATCATACAAAACACATTTACATATATCACACTTTTGCAAAAATGTAATTATTCCTTTATGCACATCTATGTATAGCAAATATGCACAATGCATGTTCAATAACAATCCCAAATATCTTATTGTGATTCTTTTCACCATATCATTCAGATATCAAAATCCTCATAAATAAAATTTGTACTTATAGTTTGGATCACAATAAACAATGTGAAACTAATTTCATAACCTAATTGATCATTTCAGATTTTTCTTACAACATAATGTTGGGTCAACTTTGCATGATCATTTCGATAAGGTAATTGACACAATTAGGCAACACTTTCTTCTAGAAAATTGTTCTCCAATGTTTTAAGTTTCTAATGAAACCAAGATTATTCAATTTGATTCTGTATTCCCAAAGTTATACTCAATTTACTTTGGACTATTCTTAAAACATAAATGTACTCCATATTCAAATTCAAGTCAGATTCTGTAATCCTTAGAGGTAGAATTAGAATTTAATCTCTTTAGAAAATATGTAGTCTTATGTCTCTAATTCAATTCAAATTAAGAATCATTCCATTTGGAAACTTATAGATCAAAATACAATCTACTGAAGTATGTTCAGTAAAAATCATTCCAGTTATCATACTTCAACACAGTCAACATTGTCATCTTAAATTCATCAATCAATCCATTTTAGATGGTTATAATTTTTAGTGCAGATGAAGATCAATGTCTTAGAAGTCTATTGGTTTAAGAATCAAGTCATTTGGATGTCAGATGAAGAAGTTATAGCAAAATTATCAAAGGATGTTGAGAAGCAAATTCAACGTTGAAGGTCACGATCATACGTCTGAATAATCGCGATGTCCTACTTGCACCTACGAAGCCGCGATCGTGCAGAAGCACGATTGTGACTTCGCTGCTTCTTCAGAGAAATCACGATCGTGCTGATGTTCATACCATATATGTTTTCTCATTATTTTTTCCCATATATGTTAAGATTTCTTTATTTCTTTTACTAAAAAATTATTAACTTGTGTAACAATCATGTTATTCATATAAAACGTTCTACTAATTAAGTCACTTATCTCATTATCTCTTGTCTAGAGTAGTTGTTTCTATGACCAAATTAGGAACTTGGTTTTATGTTTTTCATTAAAAATACGTTTGACATTGACTTTAACTGTCACTAACTACTTATGGTACCGGTACCAGTCGACGAAATATGTGAGTGCATTTATCTCAGTTTGTTCCATACTTGGAGAAAATTTTCAATTTATCCTTTGTCTTAGGTGGTTAGTCCTTTAATTGTGTGTGATTACTCTTGATTAGGTCAGTCATGTATTTAACTTTTCAATCCAAGTTTACAAAGTAATAGGATCTCTTAAGCTCCATCTTTTTTATACATTCATGTACTAACAAAAAGAATAAAGAGTAACCCTGTTGTAGGAACTCCTACACAGGACTGTAGGAATGAGTTGTTTTGTAAAACCTGCTATGTTGAAGCTAGCTGAAGATCTTGCAATGGTAATTAAATTGAAGAAGAGAAGGAAGGTGAGTATCGGATTGAAGCCTCCAAGACTTATAAGAAAAATTGAGCTATTGATTTTGAAGATAATTCAGAAGGCTATGCATTTAAGGAACAAAGTTCTGGAGCTTGAAGATCAAGAAGAGAAGGAATTGAAGGTATTCAAAGGAAATTGTAGCAACAGTGCAAATTGAAGAAACATCAGAATGTGCAGCAAGAAGAAAACCAGAAGAAGAATTGCAGAGCTGGGAAGTAGCAAAATTCAGAAACAAGATTCCAAGGAAATTAATTAGCATAATCAAGAGTTGTTAGAGTTAAGCAAAAGGGCAGCTGGTCCATGCATCAAGCATTTCACTCTCATGGCCTGACAATCAAATTTAGATGTCAGGATCTTGTTGGTTGAAGCATTTGAGGCTGTTGAAGATTTCAGATTTCTGTTTTTGCAAAGAAGACAAATTTGCTACTTTTGTGTTTTGCCAAATGAAGAAATACATGTACTAGACTAGCTTTTACCATCAGTTCTTGTTTTTACCTTTCAGCCATTAGAAAATTGTATAAGATGATATGGAGCATATATAAAGCTCTTTTACACTTTTTTAATAGTAGAGTGTAGTGCAAAAATTAGAAAATCATCAATACAATACCTTCAGTTCAAGTTTTCATTTTTGAGTATTGTTCTTCACTTTTGATTTTGATTTTGATATCCAGATGCTAGTAGTTTCATGTTGAGCAGCAAAAGTAAAAGAAGAAGTCTTTTAGTTGATGTTCTGTTTTTAACCTAAAACCTTTTAGAGTAGTTTTGTGAGTGAAAACCAAAAATTCCATTAGTTTGCAAGTCACAATTCCTTTTTTTATCTAATTTACATCCTCCTATATCTCTTTACTCCTTTAGTAGCAAAGTTCAATTTTTGAGCAATGGATAGTTGAAGTACATTTTACACATTCAGAGTTTGAAAACTAAAGTTCACTGTTTCATTCGAACACATCAGTAGTGCTATATTCATTTTTCATTACACTCAAAACCAATCACCATACATTCCCTGATTTGTGAGAGACTTAAGCTAGAATTTTGAAGGTGCATCATACACTTAGATCACAAAGTCGAGAAGACAGAAGCTGCAACATTTTTGTCTGCTGAAGGCTTGCGTGAACAGTGCACTAAGTGCTTGACATTTTGCTTCAATCAGACTCAAGGCTCGACAGGTTGTGGGCTGAAGGTGCTTTCTTCAATCAGTCAAGTGGGCATCAACAAGAGTGGTATCAGAGCTTTACGGTTCACCTAACCTGGACTGATCCAAAGCTTGGCAGAGATGAGCACTCCAGCGATGAGTTTACAGAGCATCCAAGCTAATATACCCGTATTAACCGGTGAGAACTACAAGCCTTGGGCATTTAGAGTTGAAGATTGTCTCAAGATTTGTAAGTGCTGGGATGTGGTAAATGAAGGAGTTGCTGACTTTGGAGATATAGCTAACATGGCAGAGCAACAAGAGCTGAGGGTGAGACAAGATAAAGACAAAGATTTCAAAACTCACATTTTCCTAAGATCAGTGGTGAGTGAGACCATTTTGTTGAGACATGCTGGATGCAAGAACTCCAAGGAGCTGTGGGAAACATTGAAGCTAGAGCATGTGGGGTCTGCACAATCCTTAAGATTAAAGAAGCAAGCTGTTATGAGGAGTTTTGAGAATTTTTCAATGAAAGATAAAGAGAATGTAGCTGCTGCAAAGACAAGATTCATGGGGCTAGTACAACAACTGAAGGAGTTTGGTGAAAATAAAAGTTCAAAGAGGTTGGTTGATAAATTTTTGAGCAGATTGCCCTTAAGGTTTGAAGCTAGCATAGCTCCTGTTGAATGGCAATTTAGTAATGACCCTGATTCTATTACTTTGGAGCAAGTTTTTAATTTTTTAGAAATGCATGAAAAGAGGAATGGAGTGAGAAGAGAAGGTGAGGAATATGCCTTGAAGGCTGAATGGTTCAAGGTGCCAGAAAATCCACCTTTCCAAATCCAAACAAGGAACTTGAATCTAAACCATCCTGAACTAAGTCTGATACATTCCCAAACCCACCATTTGTTACAAACCTTCCCACAAAATAACCAAAATCAGTACCAAACCTCAACCTTTCCCCAGCAGCACTCATACAAACCTCAGATGCAAAATCAGCAACCTCGAGTTTATCCTCAAACTAAACATCCATCATCTATGCTTTATCCAAACCTCCAAACCATGAATCATTTTTCTGCCAACAATGCAAATCAGATGCAAAGTGGAACAAGAGTGTCACGATGGGGCATGTATCCTAGCTGCAGATTTTGTGGAAAAACCAACCATGGAGCTGATGAGTGCTTTTGGAATGAAAATGCTGATTGTGTTCATTGTGGGAAGAGAGGACATTTAAGAAGAGTTTGTTATGAAAGATGGTTATCTGAACAGCAAAATCCCCAAAGCCCTATCTATGGAAAACCCCCACCAATCCATCCCTTCCTAAGACAAAGCACCTCTCCAAATCCAATACCAAATCAGACCAAACCTTACCAAAATTTCCCTGAACATCAAATGCATCAAGTACACCATGTTGGCAGCTCGGGAAAGTCACACATTCCATAACACTATCAACACCAGCCTCAAATGATTCCTCATCAACCTATTCAACCACAAATGAACCATCCTTACATGTCACAGCTCAATTATTCACAACAATCTCCATATCAACCAATGCATATTCAAGCTTCAAACCATTTGCCACAAAATGCCTCTCATGTAAATCTTTCCTCTACTCAAACCTCTTCAGAAATGTGCCTAAATTCCTAACTTACTTCACAGTCAAATTCAAATACACAACCTGGAACTTCACAGCCAATCAAACCATCCGAAAAACCAATAACTGAAGAGAGTGTGTTTATGGTGGAAACTTGGCATCAACTAGAAAATCAAGCATCAGACGTCAAGTTTTGTGAAAATGAGGGAAATGTTAAGAAAGGAGGAGATTGTTTGATTGATAGTGGTTGTTCCAACCATGTGACAAAGAGGAAGGAAGCTTTTGTTGAAACAAAACATGATTTAAACATTGTTGTGAAGATTGGCAATGGAGACATCATACCCGTAACTTGGAAAGGGAATGTAGAGTTGTTTACCAAGGCAGGGAGCACCATACTTGAAGGAGTGTATTACATTCCAGAGTTAGACCAAAATTTGATCAGTGTAGGATAGCTTTTGGAGAAGAATTACAAAGTGCATTTTGAAGATAACATGTGCAGAATTTTCAATGATCAAGGAGAACTAGTTCATAAGGTGGCAATGGTGAGCAGAGTTTTTAAGCTTCGAATGGCAGAAGTAGATGGAGTTTTTGCTGCTATGCCAATGACAGAAATGACACAATTATGGCACAGGAGGTATGGACATAAAAATGTGGACTACATTGTTGAAATGCCAAGGAAAGAGTTGGTTCATGGTCTGCCTCAATTGAGTAGTAAGCTGAAGAATGTATGTGAGCCATGTGCTAAAGGGAAAAGCCATGTCTTACCCTTCCCTCCAAGTGAGTGGAGAGCTTCAGAGAAGCTACAATTGGTGCACACTGATGTTTGTGGCCCAATGAACACACCATCAGCTGGAGGGAGTAGATATTATGTAGAATTCATTGATGATGTTTCAAGATACACTTGGATTTACTTCATGAAAAGTAAGGATCAAGTGTTTGGCATGTTTAAAGTGTGGAGGGCAGAAGCTGAAGGACAATGTGACAAGAAGGTGAGGTGTGTGAGAAGTGATCGAGGGGGAGAGTCTGTGTCGAATGAGTTGAAGAATTATCTTGAAAGAGAAGGAATTTATCATCAATTTTCGGTTGCTTATACTCCACAGCAAAATGGAGTTTCAAAGAGGAAAAATAGGACAATTATGGAGATGGCAAAAGCTATGATGGCTGGAATGCAAGTGTCAAGTAGATTTTGGCCTGAAGCGCGCTCCACTGCTGTATACTTGTAAAACCGGATGAAGACTCGAGCATAGAAGGAGAAGACACCATTTGAAGTATGGTTTGGCATTAAATCGAAAGTGAGTCATCTAAGAGTGTTTGATTGTGTAGCATTTATGCACATATCTGAAGTAAGAAGAACAAAGTTTGATGAAAAGGCAATGAGGGGAGTGATGATGGGTTGTAGCACTGAATTCAAGGGCTACAGAATTTGCAACCCCGAAACAAAAAAAATGATAGTATCAAGAGATGTGAAATTTGATGAAAGTGAGGCATAGGATTGGGGAGAACCAGCATGTGAAAATTTCAGAAGGATGGAGTTTAAGTTGCCCTTGAATGATGTTGATGCTGATCAAACAAAGGAGGAAAATGCAGAAGATGACAACAATGCAGATGGACACAATGTAGATGGAGTTGGATCACCAGAGGAGACAAACCAGTCAGATCCATCAAGCTCCAATGATGCTGGAAGTGAAGGTCTTGAGGAGGAGCTGAATCTAATTCAGATTTACAAGAAGAAACATCAAGCTCGGATAGTGCTCACAAGATAAGAGACTTGGCCTCCATTTATAATGAAACTAACCCTTTGTTTGATTTCAGGTATAATGCAGCTGTTGAAGAAGAAATTGATGAAGCTCTAACATTGATGGAATGTGCATTTCTAGCTGAAGGTGAACCGATGACTTACAAGCAAGCCATTAAGCAAGGAGTTTGGCAAAGCTCAATGGATGAGGAGTTGAAAGCCATTGAAGACAATGGAACATGGCTACTGGTGGATCTGCCCACACTCGACACCAAGGTGGTTGATTCCAAGTGGATTTACAAGAAGAAGTTGAACCCCGATGGTACAATTAACAAGTATAAAGCTAGGATTGTTGTGAGGGGTTATAAACAAGAGTATGGAGTGGATTATACGGACACATATGCACCAGTAGCAAGGTTGGATACCGTCAGATTGTTGTTGGCTTTAGCTGCAAATAAGGGATGGAAAATTCATCAAATGGACGTGAAGAGTGCCTTCTTGAATGAGATGTTAGATGAAGATGTTTATTTGAAACAACCCGAAGGTTATGTGAAGGAAGGTCAAGAGCAGAAGGTTTACAAGCTTATAAAGGCCTTGTATGGGTTGAAGCAAGCTCCAAGGGCTTGGTACTCAAGGATCAACAACTATCTAATCCAAAATGGTTTTTCAAGAAGTAAAAGTGAAGCAACCTTATATGTAAAAATCAGAGGTGAAGATAAGCTTATTTGTTCTTTATATGTTGATGACTTATTGATCATTAGAACACATGATAAGTTGATAGATGAATTCAAGGAGATGATGAAGTCATAATTTCAGATGACAGATTTGGGAGAGATGAGCTTCTTCCTAGGATTGGAAATAGATCAAAGGAAAGATGGAATCTTTGTACATCAAAGGAAATATGCTGAAGAGTTGATGGAGAAGTTCGGTTTGAAGGAGAGCAGTGGAATGGGGACTCCCATGGAGCATCAACTGAAGCTAGAACCAACCAAACCAGGTGAGGAATTTGATGCTACTTACTATAGGAGCATGATTGGATCATTGATGTATTTGAGTGCTTCAAGACCTGATATTGTGTGTGTCGTGAACATTGTGGCAAGTTTTAGTCAGTTACCATTGAGACAACGTGCTATTTATGTTAGAAGAATTATTAGATATGTTAAGCATACAATTGAATGTGGAATCTGGTTTGGAAGAAGTGAGAAGGCAGAGTTGTATGTATTCAGTGATGCTAGTTATGCTGGAAGCAATGAGAGCAAGAGCATAAGTGACTATTGTTGCAATCTAGGTTCAGGTGTTTTTGCATGGAGCTCAAAGAAGCAAAGAAGTGTTGCTCAATCCTCAGTTGAAGCTGAGTATGTGGCAGTGAACATGGCTGCCAAACAAGCACAATGGTTGAAGAAAATCATGTTGGGCGTTGATGAATTAAAGGAAAATTGTGTGACAATTTTTTGTGATTCAAGTGCAACCATCTCAATGGCTAAGAATCCAGCTGATCGCATTCGAACTAAACATATGAAGGTGAAGTATCATTATGTTCGGGAATTGATTGAGGAAAAGGAAATCAAGATGCCTTTTTGCAAATCAGGCTTTCAACTTGCAGATTTGTTCACCAAGGCTTTACCGAAATGGAGGTTTGGATCATTAAGAGGTATGATAGGTGTTCAGCTTTTACAAAACAAAGGAGGAGCTGTAGGAATGAGTTGTTTTGTAAAACCTGTTATGTTGAAGCTAGCTGAAGATCTTGCAATGGTAATTAAATTGAAGAAGAGAAGGAAGATGAGTATCGGATTGAAGCCTCCAAGACTCATCAGAAAAATCGAGCTATTGATTTTGAGGATAATTCAGAAGGCTATGCATTTAAGGAAAGTTCTGGAGCTTGAAGATCAAGAAGAGAAAGAATTGAAGGAATTCAAAGGAAATTGTAGCAGCAGTGCAAATTGAAGAAACATCAGAATGTGCAACAAGAAGAAAACTAGAAGAAGAATTGCAGAGCTGGGAAGTAGCAAAATTCAGAAGCAAGATTCCAAGGAAATTAATTAGCATAATCAAGAGTTGTTAGAGTTAAGCAAAAGGGCAGTTGGTCCATGCATCAAGCATTTCACTCTCATGGCCTGACAATCAAATTTGGATGTCAGGATTTTGTTGGCTGAAGCATTAAAAATTGTTGAAGATTTCAGATTTATTTTTTTGCAAAGAAGACAAATTTGCTACTTTTGTGTTTTGCCAAATGAAGAAATACATGTACTAGACTAGCTTTTACCATCAGTTCTTGTTTTTACCTTTCAGCCATTAGAAAATTGTATAAGATGATATGGAGCATATATAAAGCTCTTTTACACTTTTTTAACAGTAGAGTGTAGTGCAGAAATTAGAAAATCATCAATACAATACCTTCAGTTCAAGTTTTTATTTTTGAGTCTTGTTCTTCACTTTTTATTTTGATTTTGATATCCAAATGCTAGTAGTTTCATGTTGAGCAGCAGAAGTAAAAGAAGAAATCTTTCAGTTGATGTTCTATTTTTAACCTGAAACCTTTTAGAGTAATTTTGTGAGTAAAAACCAAAAGTTCCATTAGTTTGCAAGTCACAATTCCTTTTTTTTATCTGATTGACATCCCCCTATATCTCTTTACTCCTTCAGTAGCAAAATTCAATTTTTGAGCAATGGATAGCTGAAGTACATTTTACACATTCAGAGTTTGAAAACTAAAGTTCACTGTTTCATTCGAATACATCAGTAGTGCTATATTCATTTTTCATTACACTCAAAACCAATCACCATACATTCCCTGATTTGTGAGAGACTTGAGCTAGAATTTTGAAGGTGCATCATACACTCATATCACAAAGTCGAGGAGACAGAAGCTGCAACATTTTTATCTGCTGAAGGCTTGCGTAAACAGTGCACTAAGTGCTTGGCATTTTGCTTCAATCAGACTCAAGGCTCGACAGGTTGTGGGATGAAGGTGCTTTCTTCAATCAGTCAAGTGGGCATCAACAAGAAGGACCGAAGAGGTCTTAGTCTTATTTGGATCATGAATCTCATTCCTCTTCCCAAAGGTCTAGTTCCCTCCCAAGGGAATTACAGGTGTATGGCCAATCAGCAAGGATGATGCAGCTAGGTGAAGGAGTTTCAGGGGTTGATTTGATTAATCTCAACCTAATTTGCTCCTTCTACAAAAGAGCTGCTTTTGAGCTAACGGACTAATGTTGTAAGTTAATAATGAAACATTAGGGTGCTTCATTGGGAGAGTATACCTTTTCCTAACATATCTTGACATTGACAAGGAACGATTGCGTTTCCGACAACACCTTGCAAATGAGATGGCTCATTATGCAGCTGACCGTTGGGATGCTGAGATAGAGAGCTCTTATGGATGGATTGAGTGTGTTGGTATTGCTGATAGATCTGCTTATGATTTGCGTCCTCATACAGTGAGTATTCTCTGTCGTTCTATGTGGAAATTATAATAAATGTTTATATTCTTTGATCCAGATATGTTCTACAACATGAATGTAGAACTTGATATGCTAACTAATGCTTTCTCACTTCACGATAGGACAAGAGTGGTGTCGCCCTTGTGGCACATGAAAAATTTGCAGAACCCGAGAAGTGGATGTAACACTTAATATCACAATGATACAGATTACAATAGGTTCTTCTAACCCGTGATGACACTAATTTTGTTTTCGATTATAGGAACTAGTTGTTGCACCAGCGTTCAAGAACAATCAAAGGATGGTTGTTGAAGCATTGGAGGTAAAAATAAGAACCCGTAACTCTACTTAAGTTTCTGCTATACTTGCATATTGAACTTAATCTGGCAAAATCAATGCAAAAATGATTTTCTTCAAGCTTAGTTCCCGTTTGTTTGCAGGCTATGAACGAAATTGAAACTATGGAAATGAAAACTGCTCTGGATTCGATCAGAGAGGAGCAATTCCGTGTCTGCACTCTTGAGAACGTTGTGACAATAAAGAACATGGTGACTATCTATCTCTAAGAAGAGAAGGAAAGAACATCAGAGAGTTTTCACACCATCTGTGATCGAGCCATACTTCGGTATTGGGCGAATTATTTACTGTCTTTACGAGCACTCTTTTACGCAAGGCCTAGCAAAACTGGGGATGATCAGTTGTATGTTTTCGGTTTCCCCCCAGTATTAGCACCTATAAAATGCACTGTATTCCCACTAGTCCAGAATGAACAATATGAGGAAGTCGCAAAACATATAGCCAAAGCATTGACTTCTACTGGAATCTCTTATAAGATTGACATGACAGGTATGCACTTGAAATGTCTCAACACATGATCTTGTGCTTCCATACTCATTTGTATGCGTTTCCTTCATTTGATTCAACTTCGTCAGTTACCATTCGAGAAAGGGACAGCAAGGTTCAGATTAATGGTGAGAAGGTGAAAGCAAATGGGCTGATATTCTATACAAATACCACTCTAGCATCTGTAGCTGAGAAGAGAATGAATGGATAAATAAATAAAAAAGGGTTTTCCCCATAATTTAGTTATCTGTCTTGTGAAACAATTTTCATGCCTTAAATGTCCTATTTTCATAACTATGTTTCATACCGATTGCTTCTATAGATGGAGCAACAGTCCACAAAGGAAGCAACGATGATGGAGGAACCCTTTTAAGAAAGTAGGTTTGTATACATTACATATATAGCTAGCTCCGTCGTAGATGTTTAGCCTACGAGGAAGGAACCTACCTACGACTAGGTTTGAGAGAGATGCTGTCTACTTCTAGAGCGGGAGTTTTTAGTATGGCAAGTGATCGCCGCCCCCACCAGAGACAGAAACAGAGACAGGGACAGAACTAGAAGCAGCCACACTGTTGCGCTCTGCATGGCAAAGCTGACGAAGCTTGGTGGGCACATACCATATGGCCAGACGAGGATGAGCGTTGAAAATGGCGTCTATGTCCCAACCTTGGCGTGAAGCTATGGCCACAAGTGGCTTGTAACAAGCTTGCCGCCACGCTCCAACGTTCTCTCCCCTCTCTTTATACGCTCTCCTCAGTGCATTCGACGTCTCCTCGTCTAGGCAATGGAGGGCGTAGCAGTGCACGTAGTGCCTCATTTTAGGCTTGTTTATGTAACTCGCTCCTGCTTTCTTCGCATATCTGAACACCTGGTTCGTCACCTGCATCCAAATGTTAATTAGTAATAACCTTATTCAAAATCAAAACGTACTCTGGCTAACTCTATTTCAAAGTCATCCGGGGAGTGGAGAAGAAGAGTCAGTCAAACAGCACATCAGTACCACAAAAACCCACTGTCCTATGCTTATCAGAGCACGTACCAAGTCATGGTACGGACCGGCAAAACAGGGTAAAGTAACTCGTAAAGGGAGAAGGGACCAAATCGACAGACAGAGACCGTCAGTGCGTGACTTGTCATGTTCTATTACAGAACAGCTGTCGAAACCCGGACCTTATAAGGTAGGGGCAGAGACCAGAATCCAGTGGCCCCAATGTGGGGTCCACGATTATTGACCAAATCGAACGGCCCTCATCTCATGCTGTGATGCTTACCTTAGTTGGGCATTTTTCCCCACGCTCCTTGGCGATGTTCTGGACTTGGATCAAGAAATCACGACACTGTTCATAAAGATGGAAGAGGTAATCAAGGCCGTTCTTTTTGCCACGTGCCACCTCCCCAGGCTCCGTCACGATGAAAGGATGCTCCCGCTGTCTCTCACACCCGGCGTCGCCACCAACAATATCATCTCCGTCGTTTTCGTCGTCGTGATCAATGTCAACCACCTTCGTCTGACCCTTCCTCCGCCTCTGAGGCTTCTTGTTCCTCTCCACTGCATCCGCCACCACTTCCCACGTTCCTCCGCCCCCTCCGCCGCTCCCAGCCGCCTCCTTCTCTTGCTGCACGGGCTCCTCAGATAACCCTGATCTTCAAAGCATTCACATTAGAATAACAGTTTCTCCTAACCACGTAAGACCTTCATGAAAAGATGGTTGCTACCGAAATCAGTTACAGAAACAACTAATGGGTTTTTCCTTCAAATTACTAGGGTTAAGCAGAAGGTGCAAGCAAAACAGCGAAGAAGAGAGGCGACACTAAAAACTAAAGCTCTCAGAACAGACTGTCGTTATTTCTGCACCCAACAAAAAGAAAAGGCAACGAAAAGACATCAATCCTTTTTGTTGTTACTACGTTACTTCATTTGCATAGGAACCCATGAGCAAGCGATGGAGTGTAGAAAAAGAGATGTATACTCTTGAGGTAAAGAGAAAAACCTCAATGGAACTAATTTTAACACCACAATGGCGCAGAGTAGCATATTAGCGAGTTAGGGACAAACCTTCTTGGGAAAGAGCATCAATAGCATTGGTAGTATCTCCCGAGAGAAGCTGTCTGCGTCGAGAATCCTCCTCCTCAACCCTCCTCCTCTCAGCTCTAACTGCAGCTTTAATACCGTACCTCTCTCCCACAAGAAGTTCCCACCTGAAAATCTGCGACAAACTGTTCATCATTTCGTCAAGCTCCTCGTCCTTCATGTCCAAAAGGGTACTCACAGTAAAACCCAACTCCGCTATTTTCGCTGCCGTGTAGTATCTTATTCCATATGCCTGAAACAACTCCTCAAGCCCACATAACTCCCTCGGCCTAACAGCGTACGCTACCGTATTCGCCGGTTGCGGAGGCGGAGCCGCCACCGCCTCCAGCATCCGACTGCTAGGTGGCACAGCCGTTCGTGGGTCCCACTTGAACAAGCTCGCCGTGAATGCCTCCGGATCCATAGTCTTCTTGCTTTCTACGAAAACTAGGCTTTTGCTCTGTCGAAGTGACGAGTTCGCTATGTAAAGACAAAGCGACTTTTTATGTTCTTATTGTATACCGAAAATACCCTTTGCGTGGTCAGAATTTTGTAGTTTCTTTATCGGGAAGCTAACTGAATCAGATGTTATGATGTTTCGTTGGAACTTTGACAGTTGATGTCAAAACAGTCAGGCTTGTGTGTCAATCACCTCTACTTTAACCTCAGCCCTGAATCCATTCAGATCTTGACACGTCGCAATTCGTTAAGATTTGTTCTGGTTTCAACTCCGTACTGATCATCACATCCCGATACGGTGCTGGCCATTACATGCAGATATTATATCGGTTCTACGTACAATAGATATCAACCGTCAGATTTGTAGCTTAAACGCATTTGTAGTTCAGGTCTATGTGAAGCAGGTTGTGTCTGAGAGTGCCCGATAATGTCCTCTGGACTTTCTAGTTGCACATGAGTTTCATAACTTAGTTGGACTAACCTGGTCTTGTTTAGTTCGTGCCCCAGCAAATGAAACCTTCTGAAACTTGGGGGTACGGATTTGGCCTCGTCTGCTTTTTCTTTCACTTTTCTTTTCTTATTTTCATGCACTACCCTCTTCAGATTAATTTAATTTTGTCTACGAAAATTACATTATAAATACAAAATTTTAATATTTTGAAGTGATCAAATTAAATTCTAATATTTTTAAAATATTCAAACAGATATTAAATTAATGAAAATTTTAATAGTTTATTTTTTTGTCATTTTACCATCATCATTATCATTATCACATTCAGTCTGAAGTTCCGCAATGAAGCGATGTTTAGAGATGACTGATAGTACATAACCTTACCCCCGACATAATGAAGAGGTTATTTTTAGTAAACTCTCATATAAACGAGATAATATAAAATGATGCAGATTACAAAGAAAAAAGGTACAACTAGTACATTATAGTATTATGTAAATAAAATTACAATAAATACATAAATAAATAAAAAAAATATAACAATGTATATCTAATGAAGTCTAGATCTGCAAGTTGGCTATTTTTTCGTCATTTAAATGTCAATTAATATCAACGTTAATTTTTAATTTTAAATAAAATGAATCTTACTTTCAGTTAAATTTTATAATTTATTGTTTAAAATATATAAATATAGG
>JANKYF010000006.1:66884009-66894163 GCA_029829435.1 Erythroxylum hondense
AGTGAAAACATCTTTTTTAATTATATAAAAATATAATTAATTAGTTATCAAGCATAAAGCAACACCTATTACTTTGGATTACTGGTACGTCTTGATGTTTTCACTTCTACCCTCTTACTAGTATTCCCGTATCTTTGTGCAATTGTAGATGATGCCATCTTCAAAATTGCAATCGATAAATAATCATTAGCATTTAGGTGAACATTATTTTTAAACGTTAGTCACCATTAACTCGTTTACACCATCAATTATATAGTAAGTAGCAATGTATTGCATACCATTATCTCGTTTACACGTACAAAATATTGTTTCATCTTACGCCTTCAACAAAAATGGCGCCACTGGTGAACATTGAAACTTTATAGTATCATCTATTCTTCACCTGGATTCATTCTCTCTTCCAACTTATTAAGATCCAATATGGGAAGAAAGAAGCAGCTCGCAAATAGATAGACATTCTCATATTGCTTAAGGTACATTAATGAACAACTCCCAAATCGAAAAGCTTTATTAGATACGAGGATAAAGGCTAATAAAGGGGGTGTTTGGTAGATAGAGTATTATGTCAAACAACTAATACACTTGTTTAGTTAGGAATTGATTGGGTTGGCTGATTTAACCCAACCAGCCATTTTTTGAAAAACAATTGTACGCTCAAACTTATTTATAACATATATCAAAATATATGGGATGAACTATAATTGTTATTTATAAATTCATCAAAATGTCTATATGGTAGATTAAATTGATAAGCAAGATACTATTTATCGAGTAAATTTGCAGACAACACAAGATATAAAACTAGAGATGAGATTTGGATTTTGTTATTATTATTATTATTATTGGATTTTGTTGTTATTATTATTATATGTTCAATGTTTTTTTATTAGAGTTATAAACTTAATTTTTATAGAATTAAATATCTAAAACCTAAATTACTATAAGAATATTCGACGAAATACTAAATTCATATCCTTATATATTTTTTAAAATCATATCTTCATAAGTCATTTTATACATACACAGTTAATACTAAACAACTGATATTACCAAACATCAAATGATAAATAATTAATATAATCTGTTGATCAAATTAACTAATATAATTAACTAACAATTAACAACTAATACAATCAACTTATTGCGGGTCAAAGTGTCCAAAGCCACCCTTTTAATTTGTTGCCCGACTAAGATGATTGTTGCATCTCCTCACCCCAAAAGCGCATAACCGAAGAAGCCACTGCCGCTATAATTTAAGGGGCATTAACCACGAGCAGAAGACCCCGTAACCTTCTAGCCGCTAACGTAGGCCATTAAACCAATGTTCGTCCAACAACTTGCAACCGAGGATGATGATTAAAATAAGTGGATAATGTTGAGTACTGAGCCTTGATATCTGTCAAAGGTCTCCCGTTTACGGGCTAGGTGTTAGCTCAGGGAGCCAAGAAGCTGCCAAGTTGCAAATGAGTATTAACGCACAAGGATTTAAATGGTGCGTGAAGGGTGTAGAGTAAGACAGATTTGCATAACATTAGACGGTTATATCACCACCTGTCAACATTGTAGGTTAGGAAGGAAATCTGTTTGGACAAATAACGCGTAAACATGCGACTTGGTACACCTGTTCTTTTTTGGGGAAGCCAGAGGAGCCAAGGAGCATGCAACTCTAGCATTGTACATGTTTATTTAGAAGGTTGGTCTTTTGTGAAGGCCTAATAGTGATTTTTTTATAAAAAAGTTTTCAGGTTATCCTAAGAATATCATTATATGTGTCTTTGCTGTGTCTGGTGCCTTTTAACAATTTGGGTGCTGTCTCCGGGTTTTCCGGTTGGAGGAAGATGGTCTGACAACTCTCGTGTTTTCTGCCAACTATGTCAAAAGCCAAGCCATGATGCACTAAAGTGTTACAAACGCTTCGATCAATCATGGCAAGGCACACAACTTTCCTGGAAATCTCAACATTCACAGTCTACCTTTCAAGGAAACTCTCAGTCCACACACAACTCTCCTTAGACTTTTCTTGCTCACAATCAATCCTACACTGTAGCAGAACCTTCAAACAACACCACATGGTTTGTAGACAGTGGTGCTACAAACCATGTTACAACAGATATTCAAAACCTATCCATTGGCTCAGAATATGGAGGCAAAGAACAACTCACAGTGGGAAATGGTAATGCTTTACCTATAGCTCATATTGGTTCATCATTCATTAAGTTTCATGATAACACTCACACACCTCTATCCTTAAAACAAATACTACATGTGCCTTCCATAACAAAAAATCTTCTAAGCATTTCGAAATTGACAAAGGATAATAAACTTGTAGTTGAATTTTCTGATGACTGCTGTCTCTTTAAGGATAAGGTTTCAGGAATGATTCTGCTTCGGGGAGTGCTTCAGAATGGCCTTTACAGCCTTAAAGCATCATCTGTCCAACCTATATCCACCACAAAGCAAAGCCTCCAGTCCAAATCATCACCCAGAGTATCCTTTATATTTTCTCCTAAAGACTCTACAGCTTTCAGTTCTGTTATTTCCAACACTGGTTTAAATCAAGTTGAAGCAAATATTGCTCATGTTAATGCAAATGTTTGGCATGCCAAACTTGGACATCCGTCCACCAGTGTACTAAAGCTTGTAGCAAAGTCAATGAATTTACCTATTAATCTAAATGATGTTAGTTTCTGTGATTCTTGTACTTATGGTAAACTTCATCAGCTTCCTTTTGCAAATCATGATATAACAGCAAGTAATTATATATTCAAATATATGGGGACCCTCACCCTATCTCTCATCTGCTGGCCATAGATATTATATCATTTTCATTGATGCCTACTCAAGGTTCACCTGGTTTTATCCTCTCAAACTCAAATCTGAAGCTCTATCAACATTCATCAAATTCAAGACTCATATAGAACTCCAACTTGAGCAAAAGATTAAAGCTATTCACACAGACAATGGGGGAGAATATAAAGCCTTTTTGCCCTATTTGTCTCAACATGGCATTGCACCTCGTTTCACCTGCCCCTATACACACCAACAGAACGGTGTTTCTGAAAAGAAACACCGTCACATCACAGAAATGGGCCTTACCTTGCTCTCTCATGCCCATATGCCCTTAACTCTATGGCTTGAAGCCTTTTCCACTGCCACATACCTTATAAATAATTTTCCTTCACCTACTCTCCAAAACAAATCACCATTTGAAAAATTATATCACAAAAAGCCGAATTACATGCATTTAAAACCTTTTGGGTGCAGTTGCTTTCCCTATCTCCGTTAATTTTCACTCCTCCAAATGTGTATTCCTAGGCTACAGTCCTCATCAAAAAGGTTATATGTGTCTTAATGACGAGGGTCAAATTTTTATCTCCCTACATGTTAAGTTTAATAAGGAGGAATTTCCATATCCAACCATTTTTTCTCCAAAACAGCCACCCTCTACTTCTAATTCTAACACATGTTTACCTCTCTTTGCTTTAGTTCCTATTTCTCATCTTAACAGGTCACTCCCAAGCACTCCTCCAGAAGCGGGTCAGTCCTCACTTCCTTCACAGTCCAATGGCACTCATCAGGTACATTCTTCTCCACTTTTATCTACTCCTTTATCTATTTCTAGCTCTCATTCTTCCCCCATTGCTTCCCCTCACACCACACATCCTCCTATACTTCCTGTTTTATCAACCCATAACCCTATTGTACCTTCCATCTCTTTACCAACTCATCCTATGCAAACAAGATCAAAAAGTGGCATCTATAAACCTAAACTCTACACCACTACCCTCACCGATGCTATTCCTCCTTGCTCCCCTCAAGAACCTGATTCCATTTCACAGGCTTTACATGATCCTACCTGGAAACTAGCTATGCAGACTGAAATTAATGTATTGACCCGCAATCAAACCTGGCAACTTGTGCCCTATGCCTCTCATATGAATGTTCTAGGTACAGAGTGGGTATTTAGACTCAAATATAATGTTGATGGCTCTGTGGCCCAGCATAAGGCTCGTCTTGTTGCTAAGGGGTTCAATCAAACCCCTGGGGTTGACTTCACCGAAACATTTAGTCCTGTGGTTAAAGCATCTACCATCAAGCTCATTCTCTCACTGGTTGTCTCCTACAATTGGGATATACAACAAATTGATATCAACAACGCCTTTCTGAATGGTGCGTTGCAAGAAGAGGTTTACATCAGTCAACCTCCGGGTTTTAAGGATTCTACTAATCCTACTCATGTCTGTCGCCTACTGAAAGCTTTATATGGCCTCAAACAGGCCCCTAGGGCTTGGTTTCACACACTCAAGGGAACTCTCAACCAGTGGGGATTTCAGACCTCTATATCAGATTCCTCTTTATTCTTCTTCAGAAATCAGGCTACACTTATCATACTACTAGTTTATGTTGATGACATCTTAATCACAGGTAATGATCAACAAGCAATACAGGCCATTATTGCTAAACTACATAATCAGTTTGCTCTCAAATCTCTTGGCAGTCTCAACTATTTTCTAGGGTTTGAGGTTTATCGGAATTCTACTGGGCTTTATCTATCACAACATAAATACATTCGAGACTTAATTCAGAAGGCGAATATGGCGACTCGCAAACCTTGCTCCACTCCAGTGTCCACCAGCACCAAACTCTCTTCGTCCGATGGTTCTCTTGTTGATAATCCCTCTGTCTATCGTAGTCTAGTTGGAGCCTTGCAATATCTCTGCAATACGCGACCTGACATTAGTTATATTATCAACAAATTGAGTCAGTTTCTCTCCAACCCTTTACAACCTCACTGGATTGCCTTAAAAAGAGTTCTCTGTTACCTGCAGGGGTCTTCTCATCTCACCTTACAGTTCAAACCTTCATCGACTCCTCTTGCACTTCACGCCTTCAGTGACTCAGACTGGGTTGGCTCTCCCGATGATCGGAAGTCCACATCCGGTGGTTGTGTCTTCCTAGGGGGAAATCTAGTATACTGGAACTCCAAAAAGCAACAGGTCGTGGCTCGATCAAGTACTGAAGCTGAATATAGGGCCCTCTCTCAACTCTCAACTGAGCTAATCTGGCTTCTTTCACTTCTATCCGAGCTTGGCTTCACTGTTCCGCACAAACCTGTTCTGTGGTGTGACAATAACGGGGCTCGATCTCTCTCACAGAACCCTGTTTTTCACTCTCGCACCAAACACATCGAGATAGATGTGCACTTCATAAGAGAAAAAATCTCCAATGGAACCCTAGCAGTAAAATACATCAGCTCAACAGATCAGATAGCTGATCTACTCACAAAGCCCATGCCCGCTGCTCGCCTTAACCTTCTGATCTTCAAACTCAATCTAGTTCAGAATCCTAGGTTGAGTTTGAGTGGGGATGTTAAGAGAAGAGTCTCGAAGAATGATGTGGCTGATGGAAGAAATGGACTCTTTTTACTTAATAAATCAAGCCTGCCAAATCAAAATAAAAGTCCAGCACAAGGAGGTCCAACACAAGCTATCATACACCCATACACAGAAGCGCATAAACTAAAGATTCTAGAAAGTCACGCACGGCAATAACAAATTCAGTTGTAACAAATTTCATTTGATACGAATAAGCTGTCAGTGTACATAATCTGTATAAATTGAGAACAGTGTATATGCAACATACGACTTTTTCAATACATCATTTTCAGTCATGAATTGCGAAAGCGAGATAAAAAGAAAAGTAAAATAGTTACAGAAGATGAAGCATTTGTGGCAAGAGGCCATCAACAAAGCCAGTCGAAGGGGAGAAGAGGAAGATCCAAATCAAAAGGCAAAGTTGCCAAAGATGTGTGTGCTTTTTGTCATGAAAAATGGCACTGAAAGAAAGACTGTCCAAAGTTGAAGAAGAAAGGGAAGGCTCCGCAAGATGCAAATGTTGCAGATTGTAAAAGTGATGCAGAGTCAAATGTCTCTTCAGTGGTATCACCTTCAACATTCCATTCAGGTGAGTGGATGTTAGATTCAGGTTGCACCTATCATATGTCTCCCATCTGGGAGTAGATCTTTGATTTTGAAGAAACTGATGGTGGAGTTGTTTACATGGGCAATGACAATCCATGTAAAACAGCTGAGATAGGTTCAATCAAGCTGAGGAATCATGATGGATCCACTAGAATTTTGAAGGATGTTTGGTACGTGCAGAATTTGAAAAAGAATCTCATCTCTTTGGAGACCTTATAATCAAAACGCCTAGTTGTGATAATGCGAAATGGAATTCTTAAGGCAACTTCGGGAGCACTTGTGATGTTGAAAGGCATAAGGAAAAATAATCACTGTTTGCTCTTCACGGGTTCTGCTGATTTACAGTGTTTCTATTAATTGTCGTGATTAGTTGCTCAGTTGTTTAGGCCCTTTTCTTATTTTATCTTCAAATCTCAGTTTTTTTTCCTCGCTTTTAGTGGCATAATCTAGCGTATAATTACATATATATGGCGTTTCTTTGTTATGGCTTAGGGCTGACATTTTTGTTCTTGATTTTCTCGGGTAGCTCCTCTTGCAATTTTCACATGTGTCTTGTTTATATTCTTATCGTGTTTTCTAATCTTTTATGCAGTTAGATAGTATCTTTTGTCTTCTATTTCTGTTTTATCATGAAAGCTTCATTTTTTGGGATCTTTTAGGGTTAGGATCCTTCTGGATTTTGAAGTTCTGATTGGTTTAATGCCCTTTTTCTGTTCTCTTTTCTATTTCTCTGTTTTCCATTTGTTTACCTTTAAGACCTCAGTGTTCGAGAAAAGAAGGTTACACTTGCTAGTCGCGATGAGGTAATTTGCTATTTGGGTGTGTCTGCTAGAGGAAAGTGTGGAGCTTTTTGAGTTTGTGTATTCCTACTCGGCTGTGTGAACTGCTTTTATGTGCTTATTCATATTGGGAAAAGCAGTGGGCTTTTTAGGGAGGTAGGAACTAAAAGAGGAGAAACTATTGAGAATTTCCTGTGTATTTATTTGAGTGGTTGTTCTATTCGTGAGGAAAAGCTACGCTACGGGTTTAATGTATTTAGTGTTTATATGTTGTAATGTTAGACAGAATGAGTCAGTTCGGTATGTCAGTGGTGACACAGGCATTCAACAGTCAAGTTGGCGAAGTTGAGCTTGCCGGTTATACACTCTTACAGGTTGATATTGTACAATCAAGACTTAAAATAATTTAGCGTCATTTACAAACTTAACTGCATATTTATGGACACTTTGCCCTGAATTGTCCAAACGGTGGTTGTTAAGCATCTGGGCAGTCTCTCAGTGAGATAAAGACTTAAATCTTTTTTGCATCTGAGTGGTCATTTTATGATTTTTGTTTATCAGTATTAAGTGTGTTTGGTTTAACAAATCCTATTGGTTAATTTGGTGGTCCTATTTCATCAAAGCAACAAGCATCAAATACAACGATAAGTAGCTGCTGATGATGATGATGAAGGAGCATCGGATCTTTGCCAATCCTCTCGCTCCTTTTTCTTATGAAGGTTATGCTCTCTTCTGTGACGAGGTATGTAAGCAGACGATTCTTTTTTTAGGATTAAATAAAAGGTATGTAAACGTTATTTTCTCTCTTTCTTGGTGTTCTCATTCTCTCTTCCTTCTCCGCAACCTCCTCTTTTCAGAAATGGTTCTTGATTATTCAGTCTCGCCTGCTTTTGTGTTTTTTAGGTTTTGTTGAGTTTTTTGAAATTTCTGTTTTTTTATATTAGATTTTTTGTTGGATATTAGGTTGTTATTATTATTATTCATTTAGTTTTTTTTTATATTTTTTCTTCATGTTATATTTTGTTTTCAAGTATATCTTTTAGTTATATTTTATTTATTTATTTATGTCTTTATTGTAATTTATTTATACATTAATTTAGCGTGCTGGTTTTACTTATTTACTTTTTAACCTGCATCATTATTATCCTGTTACATCTGTATATGAATCTACCAGAAACAGCCTCTCTACTATGTAGGGGTAAAGATACGTACTATCAAACCTCCCAAACCCCACTTCACTGCTGGACTTCGAGGTATGATGATGATGAGAGCACCATCTTATGCTCTTACTGTGGTAGGCCACTTAAACAAATTGAAGATATGCTTTTGGTTTATGATCGAGAGAGACATGGATGGAAATGAAAAATCCAAGTTGAAGAGAATTTGTGCGTATTGTGAAAGTAGTCCAGGAAAAAATAACAGCTACAAAGATTGCATTAATATCCTTAAAAGTATGGATAAGTTAACAAAATTAAAGTGTGTAAGTGGTAGTCCTTAAAAGATTGATTATTATTTACAATAACTATAGTTTCATATGTTAATCTCATAAGGTATATTATCAAGGATGAAAAGTCTACAAAAGCTATATATTAAACTATTAATCAGACCTATAACTATAAGAAAGGTTGAGAAAGAATTATTTTCTTTACATCCTAGATAGTCTCAGTTCCTTTTCAAACAAAAGTATTATTTGTTTAGGTTTGTAGAAAACCATTTTAAACATATTAGTTTATCATTCTCATGTTTTTTTTTTTACTCCTGTTTTATTTAACATTGCTACATCCCTTATTAATTTACTTTCTCTACCTATTATTTTTATAGTTCATATCCACTACTTCAATCTCATGAGCTCCCAAGTCTTTGTTGTTTTCAATCTCACTATCATCTCCAAAAATCTCAACTCCCGCATCTCTTTTTTGCTACAAACTTTTTATCGTATATTCCTTTTTGCCAATGTCATAACACTAACTAAATAAATTCTTATTAATCCATTTAAACTAGGCATGCTTAGAACAATAACATCATATTCATAAACATCTCACTCATGAAAAGTCAAAAACGGGTGGAAAATAAGAAACTAAAAAGACAACTAACTATAAAAATAAAAAAAGAGATGTGAACCAATGAAAACAAAAGAGATGTTTCAAAAACTCACGTGTAAAAAATCCAAAATCCATCGTTTTCTGCAACATTAGAAAAAGGAAAAACTCATCAAATTTTTCAATAAGATTTGAAGAAGGATAGCTAACCCAAAATAATCTTACATTATGCAAATGCAAAAGTCCAAAAGAAAAAAGAAGCATATGAGATGGAATAGAGGAGTTTGGGACAACAAGATAGTTGTGAAAGAGATAAGAGAGAAGTAAGTTTCAAGATGCGTTTGCTGGAGGAATTTGTTATTTTTTGCCAAGAAAACCTATTGTGAAAATATAAAGAAACATTATTTTCTTGTTTCTATAAACTTGATGTGATTTTTTTAAATTTTCATAAACAAGAAATTGCTATAGGCCGTAGACAAACATGTATTTAGTGAGTTGTTTCTTTTTTTATATAAAAACCACAATAAAAAACAGAAGAATTTATTTTATCTAATGGATTAAAATTTACAATAATGACTTCAGACAAGTTAGGGATTTCGGAGAAGATTAACCCATTTTCATATTTTTAATTAAATATGAATTGAAAATGTTTTATTAATTAATTTTAAGATGTAAAAATATTATTTATGTGAGCAGTTGATCTAATGTGATATGCATAGATGGACAATTTTAATTAATATAGTTAATAATTTTGGGACAAATTGTTCTATTTTTCAAATGTTAAAGGTTATATTTGTATTAGAGATAACGATAAGCATAATCTTAAACTTTTTGTCAATCGTTGCGGGACAATTATTACCTTTTGTGTACTAGTGCTCAACACAAATGATTATGATAGAAGATTAAATTGTTGGGGCTTCGGTTCCAAAATCAAAATCGCTAACACAAAGGTTTTTAGTTTTTACATTTCAAAATTATAATATAGGGATTTATCCTACGTTGCGTTAAAGACGATGGTTTACAAGAAAATTTATACATTGGAGTTCAAAAGGAGTCGTTTATGACTTGTACCATTAACCTGTATTTGGTTACTGTTTATGTGAGTAGGGATAATAGACAAGATCAAAAAATTTTACCAACGTAAATATTTGGTTACTGTTTTTGAATTTTCTTCCACCATCGTCGGTAGACAGGGACAAGATTTATTGTCCCTCTCAAAAAAGGAGGGCAGGGACACGTTGTCCCTGTCTCCCCACATTATAAGCAACGTTCCATCCCCATGTTTTTAAATGATTTTGGTTTCTTTTGTTTTATTTGAGTTTTTAAAATTTACCAAAACTACAATATTAATTAAA
>JANKYF010000006.1:66944317-66954787 GCA_029829435.1 Erythroxylum hondense
AAATTGAAGTTGAATTAAAAAGTTTTTATTTATGCTGAACAATCTTTAGTATTTGCTTAAAAACAATACTTGCTTAAAAATATTATTCCTGGTCCAACAAGATGAACCTAGGTCGTGTGAAGTTGGGCTAATGATGTCCGAAAATCAGGCCCAAAGCTACTTACAATGTCTTAACTTGGGAGGGAACAGAAATCACGGCGCCAATTGACCATTTGAACCAGAAAGAGTGAGAGGACTGAGGAGGCATAGCCATCCTCTCTCCACCATTTTTGGAATTCATTTTTGATTCTTTCACATGAAGGATTCAACTTCTCCTTCTTCTTCTCACACCCATAACAAGAAGAGAACAAGAGTCAATGGTGATTCTTCTTTACTTTACTCTGCTTTGCCTCTCAGAAAACGACCCCAAAACCGCATTATTTCCCACTCTGCCATCGTCCACATCCACAACCTTGATGTCCCTCTGGTCTCGCCCACCACCGGTTCGCCTCTCGACTCCATCCACCTCGAACCGGATCGGCCCTACACCCTCGGCCGAGCCGCCCGCGGCTGCGATTTCCGGTTCAATGATCGCCGGGTGAGTAGAACACATTGCCAAATTCTGTTCGATAGTGGAGACCGTAGGGTTTATGTTGTGGATGGAACGATGTCGTTGCTTGGTGGTGATGATGTTGTTAGTGAGTTTAAGAAGAGATTGGTTAGTTGTGATGGATTGGATAGCGCGAAGCCTTCGTTGAATGGGTTGTTTGTTAATGGGGTTAGAGTTAAGAGAGGA
Organism: Erythroxylum hondense; assembly: GCA_029829435.1. Lineage (NCBI taxonomy): Eukaryota > Viridiplantae > Streptophyta > Magnoliopsida > Malpighiales > Erythroxylaceae > Erythroxylum > Erythroxylum hondense. The sequence goes on from JANKYF010000006.1 coordinate 66,945,093, forward strand.
TTGGCTAAGGAGTTGCATGCAGGAGATGAGGTTATGCTTGTTTGTGGCAATAAGGGTATGTGTAGTTTGTTAATTCGAATTGGGTTTGTGATTCAGGGGCTTGTTATTAAGGAGGAGGTTGCTGTCGGGTCTAATGAGATTCATTTTGAGAGACCTTGGTTGGTTGAGGAGTCTACTTTAGTGGGACATTCACAAGGTTCGGTGTCTGGTGGGAAGAGAAGCAAAAGGGTTTTTGCTGTCCGAGCAAGTGATGTCGTTTGTCCAGGTTATGATTTTCAAAAAAATAAACGCAGAGATGCTGTTGGAAGAGCCAATCCTCTTTTGAGTCTTTGTAGGCAAATATTAAATAGCGATGATCCCATTTCTTGTATTCGGGGATTCAATTCATCAAATCTGAGATTGGAAGCTATACAGGGTTGTAATAACAAATTAGTTCAAATTCAGGGTGTTAACCGAGCTGACCCCCCTGATTTTTCAGCAGACGGTCGAAAGGAGGTGGATAATGATATGGTGGATTTTAGGTGGCAAACACTGAGGTGTGAGAACTTACACAATGACCAGGGTATTGTAAATAAGAAGTTATGCGGTGAAAAACGATGTGTTCTTGTTGATGGTGATAATTTGCTCGGAAAAGATATTAGATATTGCACAGAAGATGATAATTGCACTAAAAGTAAGGCATTGGTGTTGAATACTCTGAGCGAGAAGGAGAATGCTCCTTGTTTCGATGGTGTTTTACGAATGAAAACCACAGAGAATTCAGTGCCACCACCTGGAAAGAAGTTTTACCTAAATCGTCTTCAAAATATGGACCATGTTACTGGTCCGTTCAGTTTTCATAGTACCATCTCTTTGCCTGAGCTTCTTTATCCACTGGAAAGCATTCTAAGCATGTTTATTGCGACTTTTACATGTGATGTTTCATGGTAAGTTACCTATCTTGTGCTTTTATTTGTCAGTTTCTTCACTTCATAGTTTATTCTGATCTGTGTAGTCTTTTGCAATTTCATATTTAGCAAACAAGTAAAAGCACTTTTTTAATGCTTCATTATTGTTACTAGGTGTCATTATATATTGCCCCTTGAAATTTTGTTTGGGGCAGTGATCATAACTTGCCATATGTTATATTTCCAAGTCTAAAGGACATCTTTGTTTAGGTTTCTGTCATATTGCAAGATTCAACATCATTTACCAGTAACAATTGCGTGCCATAATGCAGAGCGTTGTTGGAGTTCCCGCCTTGATAAACGAACCTCTTCACCTCGTTTGGATTTCCCAAACTTGGTTTTAGTGTAAGCGGGCAATTCATCTTTGTTAAGAACTGGTTCACTTGACTTATTTTTGGAACACAGCATTTAAATTTGCTTTTAATAGGTTTCCCCAATTCCCTGAAGAGATAGCATTTAGTAAAGAACGCAAGAGACAAGGTGTTGCTTGCCACCATCCAAAGTTGTTCATCCTGGAAAGAGAAAATAGCATCCGGGTTATCATTACTTCCGCAAATCTAGTTGCAAATCAGGTGATTATCACTTTTCCAGATTTTATGAATCATACATATGTTTTTGTACTTTTCAAGTTATCTAGAAAGAATGTAGTTTCTTAGTCTGTTATAGTGGATATGAATCCTTTAATAACTATATAAAAAATAGTTATGCTTTATGTACTTTGGGTTCTGGTGATGAAATTCCAATAGGCTTTTGCGTAAAGCAATTGGAAACCTTTTCTGTTAATTAGCTCGCCCCAAACATTTTTAACCCTTCTCATCTATGGATGCTACTTTATCCCGAAACTTGGACATGGGTGGTAATGGTGTCTTGGGTTGGTGTCTTGTTTTGGTGTAGTAACTTAGGTAATGGTTTTGTTGGAGAAATTTCATGTCTAAAGCACAACTATTACTCATGCAATTTTTTGCCCATTTGCCTGATTCCTGTTTATCTAGTCTATTTTTTCCTTATGTGAATCAAACTTTTGCTGAAGCTATGAATACTTTTGGGTGGGGATATCCTTTTAGCTCTCTATATGAAATCTTGTATTTGATTAATGTTGTTAACTTTTGTTGATGTTTCCTTGAATTTTACATTCCGCCTTTATGATTTTACAGTGGAATAACGTAACAAACACTGTTTGGTGGCAAGATTTCCCTTCCAGAAGTGCTCCTGATCTTTCATCACTTTTTGTTCGAGTTTCTGATGGAGAAACAGATCAACATTTGGGTTCTGATTTTTCTGCTCAGCTGGCTGGATTCGTAGCATCTCTTTTGATTGATGTACCTAGTCAGGCTTATTGGATAATGAAGTTGGCAAAGTACAACTTTGAAGAGGCAACGGGTTATCTAGTTGCTTCAGTGCCAGGAGTTTATTCTTTCAGGAGTCTCAATGTGAGTGTCTATTCTTATGTAATTATACAATCTTCTTATTATTGCTCAAGTAGAATGCATATTTATAATTTACATTTCTGTCCTTGGGATCTGAAAACTGAAACATAGCTTTGAACTAATAAATCATGGCTTGTTTTTTGTGTCATACTTTGAAATGGTGCTTGATATGATAATCTTATGCGTTGAATCATTCAATTACAGGCTTATGAGTGTGCTTTACAGACATGTGGTGTGAAGTTGTTGGGTTTGGTTGAGGCATCTGTTGTAGGTTTAAGTTACCTATTTCATTCTGCTGCTGACACGAATGGTGCACACCTGAAAAGACTGGCTGCTTTCATTGGGAAGTCTGGTGAAAATGCAAATGGGATGTTGGAGGTTCTTTTAAGAAGAAACACCAATGTGGCTGCTGATGTGAATGCTGTGAGCGTTCTTATTCCTGATCCAGATCAAGCATATGAAGGAGGTGAAGTTGCTTGATTCTGTACCTTCACAAACAACATGCACTTTGTTCGCAGTCATCCTCATGTTTTTCTGGATATTTTCTTACATGGCTGCTGTCACCAGCTTTTGCATATTTGTCAAATAAAGGATTGAAATTAGTCATAAGAATGCTATACAATGATAATTTGTACCCATTGAGGTTTTCTTTCAGTCTTATATAAAGCCTGCAGAGATAGCTTTTCTGTTATGTGTTTGGATTCTTTATAATAGCAAAATGCAATATCATGCTTATGCAACCATCTAGGTTGATCATGTTGTCTTCAAAAGCTTCTTTCTGTATGGAGCCTTTTTGTGATTTAGCTAATTGTTGGTTCTGTCTGTATATGTGCATGTTTAGTTTTTTGATGTATTTGTTACATTCCAAATAGTTATTGAGTTGTGTGGTACAAGTTTTTGTTTGGACTTTGTGCTAGGGTTTGAGACTGATTGATGTTATCCATTTGGGGAATAGACAGTATTCAGCTTGGTTTTATGCCCAGAGATATAGCAAAGTGGGTCTCTCCATTGTGGGACAGTGGGTTCTTCAAATTCTCAGGGTATATATATCCTAAAGAAGCCCTTGCAGCTGCTTTGGGAGGAAGCAACCTGAGAGTGCAATTGATATTACATGTATCACAGGCATGTTTTCTTTGACTTTTATCTGATTGTCCTAAGTCAATATTTCATGTTTTCGGTTTGATGTCATTGTGAACAACTTGATGTAATACAGGGACCCTACTTTTCTGGTATGACGAGGATGATGTTACCTGAGCATGCCATTGCATTTTGCTCCCTCGTTGCTTCAATTAGGCGATGTGTGGGCCTTTGGCGACTGCAAGAGGTAAATGCTTCTAGATTGGCTGCCTGCTCTTTTAAGTCTCACCTCTGAAATTTATTGTTCACTGTGTGCCAATGATGTAGTCGCTCCTTTTCCATGATCCTGATCCTTATTATACTGAGAACTTCTGTCTACCTGAAACACAATGTGAAGGCCCCATCAATTCAAATATTTCATTCAGAGCAGACAATTTTAACTGTTGTCCAAGGAATTGCTCCTTGGAGAGGTTTCCAACATTTATTGTTGAAATGACTATTCCCATGCTTAATTACATGGAAAGTTATTCTCTTTCTGGCCATCCGGTGTGTCATATGGAAGCGCTAGCTGCAATAATGTCTTGGTTCCATATTTTATTGTTATCTTGATTATCTTTTCTTGTAAAGCACCTTCTCATGAGGTTTAGGTGAAGAGACTCAAACTTGTTAAATCTCTCACCTCGATTTCTTTTGATTTTGAGATAATGTTAAATGCTTTGATCTGATGAGCATAGGTAAAATATTCTGACAGTTAGTCTGAACAGCTAATTAGAGGCTTTTTATAATGTATATTTCTGGAGCTCTTCAGTCTTACACAATGTTTTCTGTTGATGCTAGGTGCTATGGCAGTATAAATGGCCTGAAGTAGAACAATCAGATTTTATTTATGGTTAGTGCCTTGAACAGAAAGTTTGTTTGGCTCATGAAATTTGAAGAATCAGATTCTTTTATGTTTCATTGTTTTTTTTTTCCTGCTGAAGGCTCATCCTCAATTGGTTCCATCAATGCTCAATTCCTGGCTACATTTGCAGCAGCAACGGGGAAGAGATCTATGCATTTCCTTGACTCTGAAGAATCTGATCCAGAGGTAGCGATAGTGGTTTTGCTGTAAACACTGATTACATGTTGAGACTGTGTTTTGTAGTGGATTCACGGACTTGTTACTGTTCTTGACAGTGGGGCTGTTGGAATGCTACTGAGGAATTGAAAAATCCATCCATTCAAGTCCTTTTTCCTACAATTGAGAGAGTGAAGAATGCATCCAATGGTGTCTTGCCCTCAAGGCGCATCCTTAGCTTCTCGGAGGTAATACGCAACTTTAATCAACAGCTAAACTTACCACACAGCAGGTCTTTTTATTCTGTATGTGCTATTTCTTCCATTAGCAGTTAGTATTATTAAATGGGTTTAAGGCCAATATTATAATTGGTATGCTAGCCCAGGAAACAGAAGATTGAAGTTAGAAAACAAAAGATAAGATTTAAGAAAGAAACAGAGAAGCGATATAGCAGAGTAGAGAAAAATAGCTGTTAGAATTGCAGTTCTTTCATTGAAATGTAAATAAAAGAAGGAAAAACAGCCAGAGGCAGCATTTGAGAGGTGTCACTCTCCTTCACTCACTCTTTCTCTTAATACATTCTCTATATTCCCTTCCTACTTTCTGCCCACCAAATATACCTCTGACATCTAGAACTCTACTAAACGAGAAAACAGTCAAATAAGAGATATAGGCAGATAGTCAACATGGAAAGCAGACCCAAATTCCCAATTGTGTGTCATAACTAAATTAGTCATGCATGAATTGCAGTCTCGAATATGCTGGAAAATGCTAATGACATGCATAGAATCAATATCAATGCCAGTTTTAAACAAGAAAAATGCATTGATGACTGTTTTTGCTTAGGTCCTGGATTAATAAAGAAAAGAAAGGCAGTTCCACCTTTTTATTTTGCTTCAAAATTTTCCTAGAAGTCAAGAAGTTTGATGGAGCATGTGGCTTGGAGAGAGATCTTTACCCTTCTATTAATTTCACTTTTATATAGTGAAGTTCTTAAGTTTTATCTCAAACCTTCATCTTTTTCTTCAACATTTTTTGTTTCATTTCACAAGTACTTATCTATCTGTTGATTTTTTTTATTTCTTCTGCAATACAGAAAACATGGCAAAGGTTGAGAACTATGGACATACTTCACGATGCAATCCCTCATCCCTGTGATAGAGTAGGGCAGCCAATGCACACAAAGGTAGAGAACTTAATTTCTGCAATAATATTGGAATTGCCCTACACTATTTCTCATCCTAATTATGACTATGGTATCTTGTTTGTCTTAAAACCCCTGAGCTATCACTATTGTTGCTTTCTTATCAAGCACACCAATGAACTGAGGAAAAAAGTGTAAAGCAGGTAGCACGGAGACGTTTCCAGTCTAAGAAAGATGCATCTTCTTCCGGTTGGCTTTATTGTGGGTCACATAACTTTAGTGCCGCTGCATGGGGACGACCAATCTCCTGTCCAACTGATCTAAAACCAAATCTGCATGAAAAGACCAGCTTTTCTTTGGGTTCCAGGCTCCACATATGTAACTATGAAATCGGGATTGTTTTTGTTTTCCCTCCGGCAGAGACAACGGACTGTGCCAGTAAATATAATTCCAGCCTGGATGATATTGTCTTACCATTTGTTGTGCCAGCTCCTAAGTATGGACCAATCGATAGGCCAGCAACTGCTCAGGCTATGAGAGAGGCGTTAACTGAACTTAAGGAGCAAGACCAAGAGAAACTTGCAGAACTAGCTTCTGTAGAAGAAACAATGGACGAAGTGCCCGAGGAAGATGAGGAAATTGGCGATACAATTAATCATTTCATGCTAGAAAAGGAAGAGGAGAAAGCCTATGCTGAGGAATTATGGATCCAAGTTGATTCATCTCAGAGCAGTTGATACGTGACAGAACTTAGTAAAATTCAGACACTTCCAACAAACTGTTGGAGAAATAATGTAAATCTAATATTCTTTATCCATTGTAGAAATACAGTAGCATTCTTGGCTTATTTAGATCACACATTAGGATGTAGAAGTTTACAGGTGATTTCCATAAAATAGAAAGGACTGTAGATGGTTATTCCATTGCCATTAGAATTGTACCATTTCATTGTATTTATCTGGCTTACTTTGCCAGTGATTTGTGCTTCTTACCAATTGTGTAAGTAAATTCATTATTGAAGATCAGTTTCAATGTGCTTTTAATTTGTCTTTACCTTGTTTCCTTCGCGTACTCTGATCTAGACTCTCAATGAACAGTTTCTTGACGCAGATTTTACATGAAAAATACTGTTTCAGATATTGGGTTGGCTTAGACTGGAATGCACCGCTTCTATTCGTTGTATTATAACATCTCTTTAGCTATCTATCATAAACCCTTCGTAAACCCTGTAACTTCATACTCATTGAGGGCCTGTTCAACCTTCAGCTACATTCCTGATTCAACGGAGAGCTTTTACGATCATCTTTTAAAGTCCTGCAATGGATTGGCTTCTCTCAAACAGATACATTCACCTCTCATTACGACCAATCTCCTCCTTAAAAGCCTTCACTTGGGTGCTCGAATTATCATCAAATATGCTGAAGTCGGAGATCCTTGCAGTGCCAGATGTTTGTTTGATGGTATTAATGAAAATGGTTATAAAACCTGTTCTTTTATTTGGAACACGATGATTCGGGCTTATGCTAATGGCGGCCATTGTATGGAAACGTTGGGTTTGTACTCTCGTATGCGAAGAACTGGCATTTCACCCAACAACTACACTTACCCTTTTGTACTTAAAGCCTGCGCTTCAAAAGTGCTGATTCTTCAGGGGAAAGCGGCTCACGGAGATGCTTTCAAATGTGGGTTTGATTTGGATTTATACGTTGAAGCCGCCTTGGTGGATATGTATGCGAAATGTGGCCAGTTTGGTGATGCCCGCAAGATATTCGATGAAATGGCGATGAAAGATTTGGTTTGCTGGACTGCGATGATAACTGCCTATGAACAGGCTGAGAAGCCCGAGGAGGCCCTCATCTTGTTCCAAAAGATGCAAAAAGATGGCCTTTTGGCGGATTTAGTTACTATAGTGAGTGTTGCCTCTGCTATTAGTCAGTTAGGAGATGCCAAGAAAGCTGGAGCTGTTCATGCTTATTCCATCCGCCACTCGCTAATTGAGAATATTTGTGTTGGCAACTCTATTATTGCCATGCATGCCAAATGTGGGAATATGGATAAAGCTTGTTTGGTTTTTGATAAGATGGATGAGAGAAACGTTATCTCATTGAATACTATGCTTAGTGGCTACGCTCAGAATGGGCAAGCAAGTGAAGCTCTCATGCTTTTTGATAGTATGCATGATTCTGAGGTAGAATTTAATGAGGTTACGGCGTTGATCATGGTTGGAGTTTGTGCTTATTTGGGTTCCCATTGTCTCGGTAAGAAATTCCATGACTTCGTAACTCGTAGCAAAATGGAGATAGACATGAATCTTTGGAATGCATTAATGGACATGTACGCGAAGTGTGGAGACTTGGAAACTGCTGTTGATATGTTCAACAGTAAACAGAGTGAAAGGGATGTTAGTTCTTGGAATGTACTCATTTCAGGCTATGGCATGCACGGACATGGAAGACAGGCGCTGGAGCTCTTCTCAAGAATGCAAGAGGAAGGAGTTGAACCAAACCACATTACCTTCACATCTATTCTATCTGCTTGTAGCCATGCTGGCCTTATTGACGAAGGTAAGAAGTGTTTTGCAAACATGAAAAGATGGTCTGTTACACTAGAGGATAAACATTACGCCTGCATGGTGGATATGCTTGGTCGAGCTGGGTTTCTGGAAGAAGCGTTTGATATTGTCAAAGAAATGACATCATCTCCAAGTGATGCAGTGTGGGGCGCATTGCTTTTAGCTTGCAAAATCCATGGTAACACAGAATTAGGGGAAATCGCAGCGAGCAATCTGTTCCACCTTCAGCCAGACGTTACCGGATACTATATTCTGATGTCAAACATATATGCAGCATCTAACAAATGGCAAGAAGTTGGGATGCTGAGACAAGTCTTGAAGAATAAGGGATTGAAGAAACCTGCTGCTTTTAGTGTTATTAATTATGGCAGAGAATTTTACGGATTCCATACAGGGGATCGAGAAAATCCATACTGGCAAGAGGTGTACAGAAAGTCAGAGAGCTTAGCAGTGGAGCTGAGGATGGCTGGGCATGTACCAAACTTGTCATGTGTTCTTCATGATGTGGAAGAAGAAGACAAAGAGCACATCTTAAAGTATCATAGTGAGAAGCTGGCTGTGGCTTTTGGGATTATGATGATCGATCCAGGAATGACCATTCGAGTGACGAAGAACCTTCGTGTTTGCCATGATTGTCACTCAGCTTTGAAGTTTATTTCAAGCATTTATGGCAGGAAGATTATTGTGAGGGATACAAATCGATTTCATCACTTTGAGAGTGGTGTTTGCTCTTGCAAGGATTATTGGTAAAACTACCATCCAAAACCTTGGTACTCTTCATGGATCGCGTTTTGACTCCAAACTTCTTGGAGGTGTCCTCAATTTTAAGTTGGGAAAGCGACGATGGACGCAATTGTTGTCCTTCAAAAGGACAAAAGTATTAGTTACGAAACGAGTTTTGTCATTGTTTTCCACTGAGGGCATCCTGTCCAATATTAAGATGTCCAAGCCCAACTCGAGGCAGAGTCAACCTAGCCTGGCCTGTTGACTTTGAATATGGGCCCAATAGGTATCTCCGGTATATACTAAATTGCAATTAAAATTCACATAATTCTCTAGTAGATTACCTTAAGATCACCTAAATAATAATAAGAGTAGTTTCACATTTTCTGCTACTTATGTCACCCATAAATGGATCATGAAAAAATACATCCATTATTATATTGGTAGCAAATTAAATAACGAATAAAGCAAAAATAAATATGATTTAAGGTTTAATAAATGAATTAAGTTTGTATTTTTTTAATTGGTGTGACCTTGTTTAGTAAATAACTGATCAGCTATTTTTTGGGAGGATTGAGAAATATTTGACTATTTGATCGTGTCAAACCAATGATGATTATGTTTTATAATCAACTGATTGAGTTGACGGATAGAACTCAATCAGTTGTTTTTGAAAATATTTATATGACGGGCGTTTTGCTTCAAAAGCTTAGAAATTAAAAGACAAAAAGACTATTGTATTCAAATG
>JANKYF010000006.1:66978841-66991458 GCA_029829435.1 Erythroxylum hondense
CCCCCCCCCCCCCCCCGGCAGAAGCTGTAAAAGTTTCTGGTTTCACCGCCCCGTTTGTATTAAGTTTCATCCACCCCTTTGGGGCCTTGGTCCAGCCCACAGGAGTACCCCACCGGGATACTTTGAGCGGGAAACACTCGGTGTTCCAGTAGCCGGGCACGCTCAATCCAGTCGACATAAGATAGGGTGATATGGGACCCCTCCTCTGACCATACAAAGCCGGAATAAAAATTGAAGTTATTGCGCCATTTCCAAAGAAACCAGCAGGCGACTCCAAAGATAGTGGCCCACATGGCCCGATGAACCGGAACAACCGTCGTGAGATCAGTCTGCAACCACAACATCTTATCAAGATGGAAAAAGTCGGTGTCCACTACCTCGCTAGGGAATTGTCTCCAGAAGGCCGATACCCTCAGACAATCCCTTACGACATGGATCGTGTTCTCTTCCTGCCCGCAGTAGGAGCAGCTACTATCCAAAGCAACACGTCGTGCCACTCGTTGTTAGTTCGTCAAGAGTTTACGTTTGGCCACTAGCCAAAGGAACGATCGAATTCGTTGAGGGCCACTTTATTTCCAAATAACCTACCAAAGACGAGTACGAGGCACCCGAGCCCTGCCCTTAAGGAAGTCATAAGCCGACGCAACCGTAAACCTCCCATGGGAGGTAGAAGCCCACAGTAACTGGTCCTCCCCGACCCTTGCAGCGGAGGGGCGAGAATGGGCAAGGGCCACACAAACTGTAATCGGAAGGTACTGCTGAAACTCATCCCATAGCCAACGACCATGATCGTGCATGAGAGACGCGACCGTAGCGAAACGAAGGCTATTCGGAACTGGAGCAATGACAACATGAATAAGCGGCCCCCAGCCTTCTAACCAGTTATCCAACCAAAATAAAATGCGACGCCCATTACCCCTGGCCCACGAGAGGCCCTGCCGAACAACTGGCCAGGCAGCCGAGATACCCCTCCATGTAGCAGACGCCCCTGACCTGGAGATCCGGAGGGGAACTGTCATGGTATCGAGTCGATATTTGGCCCGAAGGACTTGAACCCAAAGCGCATCAGGCTTATTGAGTAGGTCCCATCCTAACTTGGCTAGAAGCTCATCGTTGGTAGACCGAATACGCTTAAGCCTGAGACTCCCTTCGGCTTTAGGTTTACACACCGACTCCCACTGTACGAGATGCATCTTACAATGATCCGGTGTAGACCCCCAGATAAAGTCACACATAAGTTTCTCCAGGTCATCACACAATTGATGCGGAAACCGCACTTTCTGCATCGTAAAGATAGGCAGGGCCAAGATGACAGACTGAGTTAAGGTCACTCGGCTTGCTAAGGACAACATCTAGGCTCGCCATCCGGCCAGCTTAGACTGGGTATGATCAAGAAGATGCTGGTAGGTACGACGATTGGACCTCTCATGGAGTAGCGAAACCCCAAGATAACGGTCCAGATTGTTCGTACAGGTCACCTGAAGCCCCTAGCTAATCCGTTGTGCAGCATCCCGTTGGACATTCCTCGAAAAGAATATCCGGATCTTGGTATAGTTTACTCGCTGCCCCGAAGCGAGGCAGAAAGTCTCCAGGGTACGCACAATGACTCGCATCTGAGTGTCCGACGCTTCCGCAAAAAGCACGAGGTCATCAGCAAAAAATAGGTAGGAGAGATGGGGTCCTGAGCTGCTGAGCCTAATAAGCTTCCACTCCCCACTTTCCACCTCACGAGATAGAGATGCCCGAGGCGCTCCATACATAGAACAAAAAGGTAGGGAGAGAGGGGATCGTCTTGTCGGAGACCCCTCGAGGGCTTGAATGGCTCAGAGAGCAACCCCTGCCAGGACATATGCATCGAAATAGTCGCGACACACTGCATGATAACCCAGATGAAAGGCGCAGGTAAACCGATCTCACTCAAAGTCCCCTGGATAAAAGGCCACCGAAGCCAGTCATAAGCTTTCTCCAGGTCCACTTTTAAGGCCAGGTAGCCTGTAGGCCCCGTCCGCTTAGGCATCAAATGTATAACCTCCTAGGTGATAATGATATTGTCAGTGATATGTCGGCTCGGAATGAAACTAAACTGATTTTCTGCAGTCAGGTGAGTCATATGGGCTTTCAAACGATTCACCACCACCTTCGAGAGGATCTTGTACAGGACATTGCACAAGCTAATCAGGCGAAACTGAGAGAGCTGGACCGGAGAAGGGATCTTGGGAATGAGCACCAACATGGTAAGGTTGAAATCCGGATCTCATTGTTCCTGATGGAAAATCTACTGAAGAAACGACACCACAGAAGGCCCAACAGTCCCCCAGTGGTGCTGGAAGAAGAGGGCATTAAACCCATCCACCCCCGAGGCTTTATTGGGATGCAGAGCATAAACCGCACTCCTGATCTCCGCTGCTTGTAAAGGGAAGGAAAGCTCCCGAAACTGCTCCCTCGAAAGAGCTGGGAATGCACCCGAAATGGGAAAGGGCGATGGAGGCTCCTCGTCCTGGGTATAAAGCTGGACAAAATAATGCTGAACAAGGCGACGTACCTGATCGGGATCCGAAACTACAGTCCCGGAAGAATCCCGAAGGCGCTCGACTCAAAGCTTTTTATGCTTGGCTAAAGTGACGGCATGGTAATACTGAGTGTTGCGATCACCTTTCGAAAGTCAATCACATCGAGCCTTTTGATGCCACAAAAGTTCCTCTTCACACTGGACCTATAGCAGCTCATGGCTCAAAGTATCCTCTAGCGTCAGCAACGAATCTCTGGGACTGGTCGTCAGAGCACGTTGTATGCCTTCCAACCGAGCAATCAACCGCTTCTTTCGGAAGAAAATATTACCAAACACCTAGCGGTTCCACCGCTGAAGGTGATTAGAGAGATGGGCTAAAGAGTGACTCAAAGCGCCCTCCCCCGGAATCCAATGCTGAGCTACCACCGCTTGGAGCCCTGAGTGGGTGAGCCAGGCATTTTGAAAGCGAAAAGGCGGATCGCTAGCAGTCCTTGGTGGAGGCCTGCAAAATTGGAGAAGCATAGGTCGATGGTCTGACCCCATGAATGGGAGGTGGTTGTTCACCGTGTGGGGGAAGTGCTGTAGCCACTTCGTGGAACCAAACAGCCGATCCAGCCGAACTTGAGTCGTGCCACGACGCTAAGTAAATTTAGAACCTATGAAGCCCAAATCGTGTAAACCACAATGGTGAACCCAGTCTTTAAAGCAGTTATTCACGATCGGGGAATAGGTAGCACCGCCCTTCCTATCCGTGATAGCTAATTTAGCATTAAAATCACCGCCTATGATCCAGGGCCGATTATCTTGGCTCCCAATCCAGGTAGGGAGAGGCCAAAGACGAGCTTGGGAGGTCCTTTGTGGACTAGCATACACCACCGTTAGATCAAAATGAGCCAAACGAAACCTAACAGTAGTGTGGAGGAATTGACGATGTGCTATGACCATCGAAATCATAAACTCCTCCTTCCACAAGAGCCAAATACCTCCCGAGAAGCCTTCCGCTTCAACGCGAAAAAGAATAATCAAAACCTAGGGAACGGATAAGAGCTGTGGCCCGAGGGCCACTAATGCGAGGTTCAAAAAGGGCCAGAATCCCTGGTTTGTAATTACTAATGTAATTACGCAGGAGGGTATGAAAAGTCGATCCGTCCGCTCCTTGACAATTCCAGAAAAATATCGACATAAAGCAAAACGAGAAGAAGAAGACCCTACCTTGGAGCCGCCATACCGCTCTCCACACATGGTTCGCCGCTCTCCATGGCATGAGGCGCGGGGTCTAAGCTCGATTCCTGAAGCAGGCCGGGGTTATCATCGGGCCCAGAGGACGTCATCGAGACGTCTAGCAGGTCCATGGGGGGAAGCTCAGGGAGGCCGGCCCCCGTCCCGGGTTCCTCGACCCCTACCATAGGAGATGTCCGCTTCCCAGGCGCTTGGTCGGGGACTGCTATTAGCTGGCGATCACATACCATCTCGGTGTGCGTCGGGAGGACTACGGCTAAATTTCTGCCTTGAGCCATGGGCTGTAGCTGAATAGGGGGAAAGTTAGTGACATCTAGGGCTGGGGTAGCACTAGTCTGCCCCTTCTGCTTCCGGGCTAGTGGGGGAATAAGCAAAGACTTCCCCTTGGAGGCCTGCGTAGACTTACGGGCCTGGGTAGACTACCTCCCCAAAGCTCCCTTGAATTGGAAGGCTTTTGGTCCACTTGAATCTCCCACTTGGACCCGTTGGCCCAGGCCCTCCAACTGACCCGCAGGAGGCTTACTCTGGCGTCCAGGCTCCAGGCCTGCATCCACGGTATTTAAAATTCTATATTTAATTCTCAAAAACCGTCTCTTGGCACTTTCCATCAAATCTCGTACTTCACGCGAGCCATACCGCATACACGGCGTACTTCACAAACACCTGTCGTCCGGCTAAAATCTCGTTCAAATTAGGGCTTCTGTACGGTGAAACACAGCCGTAGACTCCGCCAGTCGCCGCAATGGACAATCCTCCTATGCTCAACAACAACAACCACATCTCCTTTTCCTCCTTTAAACCGGAACCTCTCTCACCGACCCAGCATTCGGGTCCACAATCAGTCGCCAAAACCGAACCACACGACCTCCCAATTATCGTTCAGTCTCAGCCTCAACATCATGGGAACGACCCCGGTAAGCTTTTGGAATCAATTGATGGACTGGCCAATCTCTCCGCTGCTATTAACGCGTTCAAGAGCAAATTCGATGAATTACAGAAGCACCTCGATTTCATTGCGACTGCTATCGAAGCTCGTTCCAAGAACCTCGCTTTCCGGCCCAGTAATGCCGAAGAACAGAGAAAAGAACAACCTCAAACTGAGGCATTGTTGGAGAGGGAAAATCCGACCGAAACAGACATCCCAGCGACGAGTAATCCGGAAAAATCGGAGCTTTTGGTTCTCTGCGAGACCATGTTGGGAAGAGGGCTTCGGAGATACATCACTGCCCATTTGTCTAATGTTCCTAAGCTTCGTGAAGAAGTCCCTTTGGCACTTAAACGCTCGCCGAATCCGGCGAAACTAGTGTTGGACTGTATTGGTAGGTTCTTCTTGCAAGGAAGTAAAGCCTATACCAATAAAGACTCTCCTATGGTTACGGGAAGAGAAGCTTGTGTTTTGGTGTTGGAATTTTTGCTTTTGATTGACGGTAAAGTTAAAGTGGAGGGTGCTGTGAGCCATGAGGCTGAGCAGGCTGCGATTGGTTGGAAAAAGAGGCTTGTTGCTGAGGGTGGTTTGAGTAGAGCGACCGAAATTGACGCCAGAGGTTTGCTTCTTCTTGTTAGTGGATATGGGATTCCGAATGGTTTTAAGAATGATGATGTTTGGGATTTGGTTGTGTCTTGTAATTCAAGGGAGATTGCACCGGCTCTTCGCAGGTCTCGGGCTCTCGTTTCGAGAATTTCAGGTGATTTTTAGCTAATGCTGATAAATTTGCCGTCTTGCACACAGTTCTGAGTTTGAAGTTATTGTCTTTACATCTAGGTGTTCTTTTTTAATTTTTATAGTGGTTTCATTATCATTTTTTGGGTTCATTGTTCAGTTTAACATCCTTAATTCTGTTATATAATCCTAATTTGGTGAAATTCTCCTATTATATATAGCTTCTGTTGTCTTGATTGATTTTTTGGTCACTTTTATGCTGAAGTGAATCGGAATTCAGGCATCTCGAGTTGTGTGAGAATACGGAGAATAAAAAAAATAACATCTTGGAGGAAATTAAAATATGGCTCTGGATCAGCAGGCTAGAAAGTTCCTGGAGAGAGTTTTGTGTGTTAACTTTAGCTATCTAGTTGTTAACCTTCTCATGGTATTTGGTTCTTGTCTTGTGCACCAATTCTTCGTGCATCATGGAGTGGAGTGCCTAGGCTAATCTTTGTTCTTCTTGCTCACTTTTGTTTTTCTTCTGGATGTCTAGAAATCTTAGTCATTAATGTATCAACTTGAGAGGAGTTCGAGCTTATCAATGTTGTTGAGTATCAGCAACTTGAAACTTCAATGGCTAGCCTATATATACAATGCTATAGTTATATTTGCATTATATTCGTTTTTGCATATGGTTCAGAGGCTTTTGACATTTTTCATGCGTATTATACTATTTTACATATTCTATTAAAAAAATAGATAAAAATTCCATGAACTGTTTTATAGGCAAGTGGATAGGAAACAGTAACATTCTCCTCGTCTGTCAAATATTGATGGAGAGATATTATTCTATCCCACTAATTATGATAAACAATGATTGTGAGTTTCCCTCACAGCTTTGAGCTATTTATGATGATCATTCTTCATGCCATATTCATTCTCAACAGCTCAATCATTGGGTTAACACCGGGAAAGTAATTAGTTACTGCGATAAGTTATTCAATCACTCGTCATTTGACATTTTTTTCAATATCAAGACTGCTTTTTCCTTTTTTTAACATGTTTAATGAGGATTTTTGTTTATATGTGTCGATATCATTTTGCACGTGCCTGTTGGCCATTAAGTTTGTAATTTTTGTTTATATATGTCTATTAGTTTGCACATGTCTGATCAGCACTGAGTTTGTTATGGAGACTATTGTCTGATTGCACGTGTCTGAGTTTTGTCGTGTTAATATATATCGATCCATGCAGTTTACTCCTAAAGTGATAAATTTGGCTTTTGATGACCACATAGTGCGATATCTCATGTGTGGACCAGTCAAACATCATTAAATGTGGTTTCTTTAATGGTTTCAAATTTACTAGAAAATCAATCTCTAAACAGAGGCTATGCATGATTAATTGTTACTGCTGTACAATCTCTGTATAGAGCACAGATCTGCCTATGTTAAAAGAATTTTGTGAGTCAACAGTCTGCATACACAACATTACTAAGCTTCTCTTTCAGTCTCCTTTGCTTTTTGCCACTATATCAAATTTCTGCAAATGTTGCCTTTCTGAAATTAGTGGCTACCAAAAGGCTTGAAGTTCCGAGCATTTTATATCTTTTTCTTGATTGATTGCGTTGCAAATGAAAATATGCGACATTGGGCAGAGTCTTGGATTACCTTATTCAATGAGCTTCTGATTTTACAGACATCATAGAGGGAAGGATGAAGAGTGGAATGAAAATTGAAGCTGTTGATATAGCTAGTATTTTGGGAATTGATGACAAGTTTCCACCTAGGAAACTTTTGACGTCATTCTTACGGGATAAGGAGGAATGGTTGAAGAGAAAAAGAAAAGAAGTTAATCATTCACTGTTCTTGCTGGTATGGATTAATTTGTCTATACTTTTTCTGCAACTTATGACTACTAGTTATGCTAATGATGCAGTCTCATGATGACCTTTCACAGAAAGAAGTAAATGAAAAGCATTTGTCTGCTCTTAAATCCGTAATAAAGTTCCTCAAAGATCGCAAGATGGATGTTGAAGAGGTTCTCCCAGAAGTAGAGTTAAAGGCAATGAAATTGGAGAAAGATATTAGTGACCTCGCTATACAAATAGATGATTGGAAAATGCAGAAAAGAAAAGCAGAGGAGAGTGAGTTGTCAAGGAATTTGATGAATCAAGAAACAAAGCGTCCACGGTTTTCAGAAAAACGGTCGACCATGATCTCCGCTCCAGTTGTGGGGTTGCACGAGCAAAGGACTGCTGTTCATGTGGAGGACTTGTATAATGGTTCACTGCGAACTAACTTACTGGATGGTGGATTCTCGGGTCATGTCAACAGTTATTCTTATGCCACAACTGTACCAAATGCGTCTGACTCGGGCTATTTGCCTGAAAATGTTCTTGGAACAATGACAGGAGGCCCCGTGTATGCCAATGGAGTTGGGCTACAAGGTGTTTATGATGTTTCATCTGCAGGTTCAATTCCTGGTGTTCACAGGGAGACATTGATTGATAGGGATGGTCAAAGGGTTGTAAACCATGCTCAGTCATATGGATGGACCGAGATCGAAAACACTCACTTCAATGAAAGATTGATCAGGCAGGGCTTCATCAGGCAACCCGTGTCTGGCTTGCATGAAGCATCACCATCAGTAGATGGCTTTTTGGTTCCACCGAATTCCACAGTCACTGCTGCTTCTAACCGGAGCTCAGCTTATGATCTATATCGTTATGCCAAGGCCACAAACAGTAACGTCATTTGAGTTCAACTGTAGTATCTTTAGCAACCCAAATACCAGAGTCCACTGTTGGTCTTAATATTTTAACTTCAGTCTCCTTTTCTCAACCTTTTAATTTATGAATTTTGTACAGTGAACTCCTGAGACAGAAGTTGGTAGAATTATAGGATAATTTTTGGCCAAGGATTTGCATTGGGTGTAAGACTTCCGCCAAAGAACCTATATTTTCTCTTTTACCTGTATGGCAAGTTCAATCCAGAGGTCTATAGACTGCAAATCCAATGGTGTGTCTCAATCTTGTATAACTGTTACAGAAATGCCCTGTTCTATTTCAGCAGCAGAATTAGATGATGCTCGAAATTTTAGTTTAAGGAGGAAGTTAGCTAATCATGAAAACTTTGAGCATCCTCTGAAAGTGATTGACTCAGCACTTTGTCAGTGTCATGCAATGCATGGATATACCAAGAACAGTGACACTAATAGCCTAGGTCCTTTTGAGTTTTCAGTTCTTGTGTTTAAATTTAGTGAAAAAAATAAGAAATAAAAAAGAA
Source organism: Erythroxylum hondense (assembly GCA_029829435.1). NCBI lineage: Eukaryota > Viridiplantae > Streptophyta > Magnoliopsida > Malpighiales > Erythroxylaceae > Erythroxylum > Erythroxylum hondense. Next base: position 66,987,519 of record JANKYF010000006.1, read on the forward strand.
CTAAACGGCTTTTAATTAACTCTTATCGTCTGTTCCTGTAATTAGCACCGAAATACGGATTAACAATCGTTAAATGTTTCCAAGAGCAGCAACAAGAGCACCGAAGAATACTAGGAAATACTTGATGCATGTTCAAGACTCGTCAGCCTATATTTAAGAAAGGCCATAGTAAAACACAGTTTCATTTTAACATTTTCTGGTTCCTACTCATCCTCGTCATTTTTGTAAAGAAAGTTGTAGTTGCCTCTCGTACAGCCCCAAAGAGCAAGCTTTTCTCGTCCTTTCCTCTTTCCATTTTCTTCTTTTCAATCAATGTTTTTAGAGTCATAAATAGATGACAAAGCAAAATGATGGTCGAGGCAAAGATTCCGATTATGTTAGTTCTTGGTGTAGTTGTTGGAAACCTGGCAGGGACTTTGTCAGGAGAGCTTCAGGTCGGGTTTTACAGAGGCAAATGTGGGTTCGTTGATGTTGAAGCCATAGTAGCTGGTATTGTCAGTGCACGTTTCTTCAGGGATCGTTCAATTGTGGCAGCTCTTTTACGCTTGCAGTTCCATGATTGCTTCGTCAATGTATGCTTACATATCTCTGCTTATTATTAATCATCTCAGAACAATTAATCATCAGTTTTTAAAATGATAATCCCTTTTAAGTTCACTTAAAATCATTAAACATATCCATGCAGCAACAAGAAGCATGGATGGTGATTTGGTTGGTAAGCAAGCTTTGTATGAACTTATCTCAAGGTTCAAGCATGTACCCTCTTGTTATTTTTAACCATTAAAAAGGTAGGTGGTAGTTGTTAAGATGCATGAGCTAATATTCTGCTATATTAGCAATAACAAACACTAAAAATATGCTCTCTTCAGTAAAACATGTTCTCCTTCATTATTGCAGAACTTTAAGTTGATGAATTAACCATAAGAGCTGACTGTTATTGCTGGTTAACTAACGATTTCATGTGTAAATAATGATGAGAAAGGGGTGTGATGCATCAATACTTATAGATGGGATCAACAGTGAGAAAACAGCATTACCAAATGCAAGCGTTCGAGGTTATGACCTTATAGACATAGTAAAGGCTGCAGTTGAAGAAGCATGCCCTGGTGTGGTCTCTTGTGCTGATCTCATTGCACTTGCTACTAGAGATGCTGTCTTCTTGGTATGTCTTTCTCTTTTAAGTCAAAAACTCGTACTTATGAGTTGTTCCAGATACTCGTCACTAGCTTAAGCATCAGTGTGTCCGCAACCGAGATGAGTTCCGGTAATGATATGCACTTACTTGCAGAGTGGTGGAGGAAGATACAATGTTCCAACAGGAAGAAGAGATGGTTTGGTCTCCCAGGCTCAGAATATAAGTCTCTTAGGCCCTTCAATTTCAGTGTCTCAAGCAATTGCTGCATTTGCTGATAAAAATCTCAGCGTTACAGACATGGTGCTTCTTATGGGTACTTGAAACTTTTTAGCAGTTTCAGCTTTGCTTAGAATGTAACATAACCTGAAAAGAAACTGACCATTTTCTCATACAATTTGCTATGTAGGTGCTCACTCTGTTGGAGTCACACACTGTTCATTCATCAAGAACCGTCTCTACAACTTTCAAGGCACTGGCAGACCAGACCCTGCAATGGAACCCGTGCTAGCAAATTTACTGAGACTAAGGTGTCCAAAAGATGTACCATCAGACAGCATAGTCAATCTAGACCAGAACCCATTTAGTCCATTTACGGTGGACATCTCGTACTATCAGAATGTAATGTTACACAGGGGCATTCTCCAAATTGACCAAGAGCTTGGAACTGATCCTGTTACAAGGCCTATAGTTGCGGAGCTGGCAACTGCATTGGATTTTCCCATCAGGTTTGGTGCCGCTATGGTCAGATTGGGAACTATAGGAGTTCTCACAGGCACACAAGGAGAGATTAGAAGATCATGTAGGGCCAGGAATATGCCCCCATTTGCTTGATTTGGTGCTTGGCATTACTCAACCTATTGACTGTCCTGTTCTTCAATATTTACTGTGTGATTAAATCTTCATAATTGCTTTCAATGTCAAAAAAGAAATCAGTATGATCAAAATTAATGCTTAGTTTCAAGAGAATTTACATGATAAACTGAATTAATTGTGTAGTGGAAAAGCATCTCAGTAAGTTAATCAGCTTATTAGACTCTCAAAAACCATCAAAATGCATTAGTTCGAAGGCTTCTAATCTGGACCAGTTTGCATCATTATCCTGGACAACATGAATTTGAAGGAATTGCAAGGCATCCTCCGTCATTCTTACATGCCTAGTGACTTTACCAACATGATTATCCAACCCTTTTCAGGACATCTTCCAATGTCTTACTGATTGCCTTCTAATTGAACAATCGTCAAAAAATTTTCCTGTTCTAAAATTGGTTTAAGAAATTGTTTTAATCGATCTAATCTTTTAAATCTTAAATTTCTTATTTTATCAGATTAACTTTTGATTCGGTTTTTATAACAGTGAGTTTTTACCGAAATGTTTGTAACACTTTGTATGTGTTCCCGCAAGATTTTCTTTAAAACATATGCAAAGAAACTCCATAAATAATAGAAATAGAACTTTCATTCATGCATAGGAAAGCATACAATCTTGTGTGAGGTTTTATAATAAGCTTAATTTTTGGCCTGCACACTTCACACACATATATATGAAAGAGACATAAATTACAAGAGGTTACAATAGTTATAACCAAACTGCAAATACATGTTATATAATTGTTTGTCTTTACAAGTAACACGACTGCTAGATGGATAAATTTTAAATTACTCAAAATGTGTATTAGATAGGTCGTTAGATTTTCTGTTCCTAAGTTTGGTTTGCCATTTGTTCCGGTGCAATCTAGTCGTCTAAATTTTGTGAGCTCTATTTATTGAACGGATAGATTTTTATAGAACAAAATAATAGGAACATTTGATCTGGTCCGCAGTTAATATTACCAAGTAGCCTAAAGTAATGTCTTCTCATCAAAATGTTCAATCTATGTACCTTACAACATTATGTATCCTTACAGATTTTATGGATGGTCTATTTTACATAATTTCAAAAACCGGTTTTTATCAATTAGGGATAATATTATTTACTACTGAATCTCTCCGATCTAGTATATTAATAAAATTTTTACTAAAATCGTTGTTGTTATTTTACACAACTTCATTATTTAGTTATCACCCTTACATTACTGAACTTGTCATTTAAAAATAACTTCTTTACTAGTTAAAGGTAAGGTTATATGCTACTAGATCTTTCTAGATTTCGTATATCAGCGAAATTTTTATTAGATGTTATTGTTGTTATTATTGTTAACCTACAAAGTCATTACATCACCCAATTTGTCATATAAAGAATCTTACACCAGCAAGTGAAATTGATGTCACAACTTTAATCATTTAAGCAAAAAAAGCATAGAAATCAATATTTTTTGATACAGGGTTAATTTAATTTACTTGAAAGCTTATAAAAAATTAGGGAAAAAGTCAAGCATTTTATTAACTTTTGTTTTCATTTATATTATATAGTCTTCAATCATTTTTATGCTTATAGGTCTTTTGTAATAACTTAAATTTAGACTTGTCACCAATTATATTATGTAAGAAGATTAACTTCTTTGCATTGTAATCTTCCATATCACAACCTATAATTGATTGATTTGTAAACTTCTATTCAATGATTGTGAATTAATTTAAATATTTTTTTTAATATTTTTTTATTATTTTCTTCACTATTAAAATTTGAGTCTAAGAAATATATTCAATTCATCAATTTTAATTTACAGCTCTTTTATTTTTTATTTATATTTTAGCAATGTTTTAAAAATCGAACCAAAAATTAAACGGATAAGATAAGAAATTTAAGGATTAAATGGTTCAACGATCAATGGATATTAGAGCGATATAAAAAGGTTAAAAATTAAA
>JANKYF010000006.1:67484670-67495885 GCA_029829435.1 Erythroxylum hondense
ATTTAAAAGATGATCAATTAAATAAAAAATATGTTAACTTTATAAATGTCAATAGTTAAAATTTAAATTACTAAGTGGCATTATCCAATAATATATTATAAGATTTTTTTAATTAATGAGGAGAACCGAAAATAGTTTACAAGACAAGTCGAGAGATACAGAATCCCGACATATCCTCAATGAAGAAAGGGTGGCACCGAATAGGTGGATTTACAAAAGTGGTGATTTTTAAATTAAAATGTGTGGCATAACTCGCAAACTAGTCTACGTATCTGTTGCTCTCTTAATAAATGTAGCGATGGATAATCGTCTAGTTTCGAGTAAGCAGTACATGAATACTCTGAACTAGGAGATTGAGAGTCCTAGAACGGTTAGCTGCAGATGATAGGAGCCTGATCATCGCAATCGAGTCCACTTTGAGTTCAATCCAACGAAAGTCTAGGTTTCAGGCGAGTGTGAGCCTTGTATATACTCCTCACAATTCCGCAGTTACTGGCGAGCATGTTCCAAGGTTTTGGCTAAAGCCTCCAAGCCAATTGCGTCCACTATCTTGTATGATGCCGCCTGCTGTGACAAAGAATGGATACCGTTTGCACTTTCCATCCTTATTTAGCTTAACTCATCCAACAGGAGGCTTGCACCATCCAATCCAATAAGATTGAATTTGAAGGCAGTGGCTGAGGTTCTTCTCCTGATGGTGGACAGGGAGGGAGAATTAGAATGGAAACCATCAAAAGTAAAAACCTTGGTACGAACGGAACAAAGTACACTCCATTAACATGAGTTATGACTTTTGAGGACAGATGGGGCCCCTACAACCATCAAGTTGCAAGTGTTACTGTTTTCCATATCACATTAGGATCTGCAGCAGTACAAGTACAATGAACCAAGACCAAGACCAGCCCGTAGGATAGGAAGTAGGTTTGTAGGAACGCAGGCTGTAAGGAAATAATAGACATGTCCAAGCAAGTTGCAACTTGCTTGTTTATGTCTTCTGTCCCTTTCACATCTCAAAAGAGGGTCGTCCTATAAACAGTTCAAACACATGGGATAATTCATATTCTTGGCTTTTAACGTACTTGTTCAGGACTCTGTTCGGTTACTCCACTGCAGGCTTCCAAGCGAAAAGGGTTGAAAGTTTCCCGATCTAGAACTTCGTTCGGTGACAAATGGATCGTGCTTATCATACAATTAACGCAACTTCCCTCTCCTCCATCCCTTTCCTCTCGCTATGATTCAAATCAGAAGCAAATCTAGCGTCTTCTCACGCTCGCCGGGGAGAGTCCACCCGAATTATGACCCGACTAATCGCCCGAACAGACTTGAACCGATTCGATCCGGCTCGATCAGACTTGGATTCTTTCAACCCGACCCGTGACCCACTCCTCTCTGTTAGCTCATGCAAACAGTTCAACTAACGAACTTCCCCTTCTGCTAGCCAACTCTTCCAACAAGTTGGCGCCAGACTGTGCAACTGAATAAAATCCCTTACCAGCCCATATACCCGTCCTAACCCGATTTGATCAGGTCCAATCCGATTTGACCTGACTCGGGATCAGACCCCGACCGGGCATCGAATTCCGTCATCATGGCCTCGTCTATGAATTCCAAGCGCTAGGGTTTTCTTTCCCTCCCCTCCCCCTTTCCAAATTCTTCTCGTTTGCTTTAAGATTCCGATTCTTCACTTTCATCCCTGTACTTCAATTTCTTACTACTTGATTTCATTGCATTAGCTTGATTCATTCTCCGGTATGTAGTTACCCCAAATCCCCAAATTTGGAATTTCATCTTTCTTTCTTTTTTTCAATCGCTGGTGGAATCGGAATAACCTTCCTCCTAAGCCAAGATAAGTTAGTAAAGGACTCTTCTGACTCAAGTAACATCACCAGTTTAAACCATTTAAAACTTGAAACTAGAACTTTGCCTTCTACAAGAGACTTACTCGGCTCAAACGAAAATTAGTTTGAATGTGGATGACTTAAAGGTGCTTTCTCATAATTGAGATCCTCCTAAAACACTTTGTGACCAACCAAAAAAAAGAAATAACCCTCCTCGCTCCTCCTGCTCACAGTATCAGATGCAGTAGCCAGCCCCTGTTTGCTACTGCTGCTACTTCTGTTTCTTTGTTCTCAGGGCCTGCAGTGGCAATGAGGTTATTCATCGTTCCATCTCTTTTTCTGTTCTGCCTATTCATACTGGACAGCTTTTGGTTCATCACCTTAATGCTACATTCATTGCTCTTGTGTATGTACTGGACTAAGCTTGGCTACCCGAAGACAATCCGGAGCTAACCTACTCAAATTTAATTTTTATAAAAAAAATTAAAACAAGATTGTCTAGAAAACAACGTTATTTTATATAAAAAAAATTTGACTTCTCTAGTTGTAATCACTGTTAAAGAAACACATTGTACACCGTTTCCAGTTGAGTTGATTTTGCTGCTATGTCGGCTGAAGAAGCTGAAACCGATGAATACTATGCATTAAGACAACAGTGTCGCTGAACAATACTTTCACTGTTGTGATGTGAATAATAAGAAGCTATTCACACGACGCATCAGTGAGTAACAAATCTAAAGAATTTGGCAGCCAAATTCTTGAATTTGTGGTTCTCAGAATCCTGGAATTGGAAGATGGGAGAGGGTTCAGTAGTATCCTAGGATTTGAGTCCAGAAATCTAAGCCAACTTGTTGTCATCCACTGCTTATGCCTTGAAATGATCCAATGACCTCTGTGAAAGTAGGCTGATTTGTTGAGGCAAGAACTCTTGCCCACATCCTGTCTGTCAACTTCACCGTGTTTGTCTCAGTCACCCGCTACAGGTTTTCACACAAACAAGCAAAATATATATCAAAAACCAACTCCGTTGATGCTTATTGCACGTCAAATAATCAGAATCTTTAACCATGAAACAAACCATTAAGACAAAGCTAAGTGAGCATGTAACTTGGACTCCTACAATACATGTCATCCTGATCAGAAACTTAGGAGGAGGATGCTTACGGCAATCGGTATATACGCATGTCTGCTATTCACTTGTCCAACTGTGAAGCCTGTATACCCGGCCATAGCCCCGTGAACAGCACTATGTGCAAGAAGGGTGCAATAGATGTTGTCTGATGCATTACTGGGAATAGCTCGTATCATGTAAGTTGGATCTGCAAATGGAAAATTTTACCATAAAAGAGGGAATATATCACAACTCTTTCCCTGGCAGACAATTGAACCACATTAGCGGCACCCATTATGGACCTTCAGCGTTTTATAATCTTATCATAAGACTGCACAATTAGACAGCAAAAATCTTCCTGTGTCACATCGGTACAAGGGAATAAAAGGGTGAACTCTGGTGGAAATGAAGCATACAAGCTTTTCAGACATATCTCTCAGAACTGCAATTTATTCATCACTTCTGTTTTCTACAACGTTGTGATGTATCCTCCAAGTAAAAATGTAAGTTAGTATAGCTACAACATTATTTCAGACATACCTATATACTTCATATTTATTGTCTTGTGAATATTCGTGAAGTGGTCCTGTGACATTAGATATAAAGTGTAAGACAAAATAGAGTAAGAATTAGCTGTATACATAATGTTATATCTTGTGACCAATTGAATATCTTGTGATCCACCTTGATTTTCTCAGACAACCACAGGCCTACATCAAGAAGTAGCCTATTCCCTGAAGCATCTCTATCTCTTTCATCAACTGCACCCATGCTCTGAGAAACATATTCTTGCCCTGCCCCTTCTGCAATTACAATAACCATATGCCCATTTTCTTTAATCCGTTCTTCAATATATTCAAAAAGCCCACCTGAACCCTCCAGAAAGAATTGAGATTCTGGAATCAGGCAGCAATCCTGTCAGAATAAAGAGAAGCCATTAACAATACCAGGCATTCAAATCACGCCGTGAAAAAGTATGCTGATGGGATGTCTATTCTATGTCTTTATCTGATATGGAAGATGCGGGAGAAGAAAATTGAAGGGACTGATCACATTGGTGTTACAGCTCGACTTATACAATTTACAACCATAATCAGAGAAACATTAAAAGAGTACATCATTATATGCACAATCTTCAACTGCATCTAAACTTGCCGAATGCGCATTTCGAGAATAAGACCTCTTTCTATTATCAGATGATATTTTGCATCATTTGATAAGACTACATTAGAAAAGAAGACATATATAAAAGAGGGAATAGCATCAAATGTATAAATACAAGAATGGGCGCATCAAATGGAAGATATATTTATACACAGACATACAAAAAAATGGATTATGTTTTTAAGTCAAAATTAAATTTAAGCTATTCCCTTTCCTTCATCTCCTCCCCCCTCCTAGCCAATCATAGAATTAATTATCTGATTGTACATGTGAGAAGTTTGACATGGATAAAACATTAACAAAAAATCTTTAAGGTCATAAACAGATGGCTATTGCAACACAATAGGATCTCACCACATCTCGACTTGCCAAAGTTGCATACATAGCAATGAAACCTGCAAATATACATTTGGAAAGCAACGTAGCAGGCGTGTAAGTAACAATTATAAAAAGGCAATTCAGAATGACACTTAATTGTTATTCATTATTCAGAAACTCACCACTGTATCTGCCCATAAGTTTAACTATTCCAACTCCATTTTCCACACTTTCAGCCTCCACATGCGCAGCATTAATAGCTCTTTGAGCTTCTTCAACACCAGTATCAAACCCAAAAGATTTGTCTATCACCTAAAGAGTACAAGAAAAATGCACAGCTTCTTTCAGGATTCATTCACACTTCATTCAACTCAGCTGTCGTCCCAGATAACAAATACATTTCAGGAATGTGAACCTAGAGCTTTCTGGGTGAATACAAGTGATGTTTCATATATGACACTGCACCATAGCATTTGGTGGCACCTTGGCAGACCAGCCAACTTACCATATAGGTCGTTTCTGCATTAAATATTCCATAGAATCTTAGGTGATTGTAAAGTGATTTTGCTTACCACTCTCCCAGAATATACCCAAAAGAGAATGCATTTTAATAGATGCTAACGTTTTAAAAGGTGAAAAAACTCAACCAAGCCCTTACTTGTATATAGGCCCGATAAATTTGGGGATGACCCTACAACATAGTTGGCATTATATAGAACATTACAGCACAATGGCAAAGCTTACAGCTATATCATTATCAATTGTCTTCGGTATTCCAGCAACAGCCACTTGAAGGCGACGTCTCTCAACTTCCTTTAAAAATTAAACAAAATTAGATTGAATAAATAAAAGCACAATACAACATTGATCATGCAACACTCTCTTCTCACCTCATGAATTCGAGCTGCTCCCTTCTGGGTGCCATCACCTCCAATAATATACACCTAGAACAAAAGAATATTAGTTAACCATTTTCATCATATCAGTGTGATTAATTTTCTTTATCTGCGTCAAACATCTTTCTGAATACTTTTAAGTAAAAACTTCAGCAATCCAAACACTATCCAGGCAAAATAAATATTCACCTGATTAATTCCTCGGTCCTGAATGTTATCAACTATCTTGTGGGTATCATGACCTCCCCGTGATGTACGAAGAAAAGTACCACCACGTTTATGAATATCATTCACAACTTTGGGTGTCAGATTCAAAGTGTTTTTAGAATAGAATCCTTTATAACCTCCCTGGGAAAACTTTAACAGTTAAATCAAAGGCCAGAAACATATCTGAATAACAGAAAAGAAGCATTGTAGCTGAAGGAAAATGACCTCAATCCCAAGTATATCATCTACACCATACATATAACTCAATCCACACACTATCTCCCGAATGACCGTGTTTATCCCAGGGCATAGCCCCCCACAAGTGACTACACAAGCACGCACTTCCTCGGGCTTGAAATAGACCTACACCGCCATTTTGTTTTTTCATCAGCTCTTGTGACTCCAAAAATAGAACAAGTTTGCTTGTATAAGTAAAGATAAAAAGAAACAAAGAAAGCACATCAATAAGGACATAAAGAAACCCACCTTCTCTCTAGGCCCTGCACGTCTAAAATGCACTCCTCTGGGACTATCTCTTTGAACAACAATCTGAATAGCAATGACGAGAGACAAGTTTAACAATATAGGACTATTTAACAAATTCCAGACAAGGACGAGTTTAACAACACAAGACTATCCAACACATGCCATAAGAAGCAAGCTCTTCTGTACTTACGTTTTGGGCGACCGCAACTTCGGGTCTGACAAACGTTTCCCTATAAAAACAAAATTTTCAAACATATGATCACTAGTAAATTACAAGAAATTCGAAAAAATATATACTCTTTTCAATAAAAGTACGTACTTGACAACAGCATAAGCTTGACTATTTTTCAATGGATTCGGGTACGCCTGTGAAAGGGAAACCAAAAACAGTAAACGTCTTCTTCGATTCAATCACATTTCTAAAAAGAGAGGAAGTTAAGAAAACGCAAAGACATAGATATATATATAGGAACGTAGAGTACGGGTAAGTCGGGAAGATAATCGGTCAAGTGAGGGACGTCTTCGAGGAAGAAACCGTCGTCGTCGTCGAGACGCGTGTGACTTGAAGAAGACTGAGCTTTGAGTGGGTAGTTATGGCGCCGGAACAAAGTCTTGGATGGGAAATCAATGGATTTTGGATTGGAGTTGAGGATGGTTGGTAACAGAATGGATTTGTGGGAGTAGAAGAAGGGAAGTGAAGCTGAGTGTGGTGAAGAGAGTGATAGTTCCATGAATTTGTGGGAATTTTAAAGCGACTAACTATGAGGAAAAAAAAATATATATCACAAAAATCAGCTGAGCTAAGCTTGATTGCAGAGAGAAAGAGATGTTGATGATGATCAGAAGAAGCTTATTTAGAGAATCAGTCGATCTAAGTGACCTGGTAGGGATCAAAGCAATCCATTGGTGACGAGCTTTGAGTAGTGGATGGAGGAATTGCTAAAATATATATAAAGGTTGAGTTTGTTTCTGTGTTTGGAATCGAGTTTTTAAAACATATATCTTCAATTTTAGAGTGTGCCCCATCCGTTTCAGGTTGCTAAGCTGTTCCAGAAACCTTTTAGAAGATAAAAGGAACAAGGAATAAACCGAAGTACAAGTTCTCTTTTGCAAAGGTCAGAGAATTTCGTCAACTATACGTTGACTTTCTTGTTTTTTTATAAAGGAAAACTAAACCAAAATTATACGAGAAGTATGGAGAAACATATTCCCGATAAATCCTCTACAAAGATCATGTGACTCCCGATAGATGTTATATCAAAATAAGTGACTCTTAACATTAAAATGACCCTTATAATTAACAAGTCAATCGACGCATGTATTGCTTTCTCAATAGATACGTCGATGAGTAACAGTCCACTTTCCTTTCGTCAATTATCTATAACTTCATAGTCATATCTTGAAGTCATAATATTCTAATTACTATTTACTCTCTCATATTCGATCTGAAATTTCAAATGCTTGCAGGATAAAGAACAATTCATAGATGGATGCCAATTGGCATCTTTCGTATTCATTTAACTTTTGTATCCACGTACATTACATTCAAAGAATAGCCAAAAAATCTATTAATTGGTGATTGGGTCACCTTTTTGTGTCAGAGAGCAAAGGAATGTCGATGAATTGCCATATTATTGACTCCATGTAAGACTTGATGATCCATTTGGTAGATAGCTTAAAGGCACCCATATTCATAGATCGACCATAACCTTGATTCTAGCGAGATGACTTGTATGGCTTCTAAAGGTGAAAATGATCGATCATATGTTCTATGACATCTGCACCTTCTCTATGCAGTACATGATCTTTGACCTGCAAGATATTCAGAATTTCGTCGTGCTTGTTCAAAGACTAACAAACAAATTTCATGCCTACTTGCAACACTGCAAGGACAGAGAGAGAGGAGAGAGGAGAGACCTGAATAACACTATGAGCAGCAAACCTCTGTCTGCAGGTATGAAAGCTAACATCTACCTTCTCCCACGAAACAGTCGACAGGCCTGTAACTAATTCCTCTGCGGAAACAGGGTCCAGTAACAATTGGAAAACAGTAAAAAGAAATAAGTAACGGAGAAATTGGCAGGGGATAGAGACAATTAGACAACGTGATCATAGCATTTGAATGTTCTGATCTAATATCAGAAGTAATACCTTCCAGCTTGTCAGAGCAACTATCATCTGTCAAATCATGCTGCTCAGTGCCACTGGCCTTACAGTGCTCTTCATAAACAACATGTGGATATTTTTCATTGAGATAATCTTCCCACTACATAAAGAAAGCAAATCTTGAGTTCATTAAGCACTGATCCAGTAAAATATTAAACTGCAAGGAGAAATACCTTAGGAAGATCGCTGTTACGCCTAATTGATGACGTTCTCCAGCCCACAATGTCTACAAGTTTTCTATGAAGGATACAAAATAATAAACTGGAAAACATTGTAAGAGCTAGACATTAATCATGAGCACCTCAAACAAGCAAAAAGGATACGGTCATATCCCACATTTGAATAAACCACACGACGCTTGAATGTCCGCAATGCCGACCTGCATAAATGTGTTAGGTTCTACTGTTAGTATGCAGCTTAAATATTGAATTACAATTCAATTAACTCGGTACAAATAATTTTACATATTGGAAGTCAGAGCCATACATAAAATAATAATCACCAGAATCTTGTATCATGCGTTTAAGCAGTGGAGGTTTGCCCTCATCGTTGTCTGTTAGAAAAAGGTGTCGACCTGTTCTCCTAAATATCCAGTGAATGACAAGACTAGCAGCTTTCTCAAAAGCAGGTACGCCAAAAAGAAATGGCACCTGGAAAACAGTTTGCACACAATTAGTAAGGAAATCTAATCTAGTAAAACCTAGTCCTAGCATGGTACCTGGAAAACATAGATAGTTTGCACACAATTAGTAAGGAAATCTAATCTAGTAAAACCTAATCCTAGCAAATGAGAAACATATAGAAGCACACATACTAAAGATAAATATATAGCCATTTCATATGGAAATCAGAAAAGAATCAAGAATACTTGCACATTCCACGTTATTAAGAAGATATTATGGACGTAGAAAGAAACATTTGTGCTGAAGTGAAAAAATCAGCTTTCACACATGCTCTTATGTCTGACATATAAAGCGCCTTGATGCAATCTGCAGGGAATGCTGCCTTTTACCAATCTCACATGGAACACACGAATCTGAAGATTACCATCTGCCTTACTTATGAGTGATAGAACAAATAACACTATGATAGGTTTGTCATCGCCTCTACCCTCCTTAAATGAGTGACAAAGAAGATAACACTATTGCGATATTAGTTATGACCTAAGAGAAGTAAAATGTAAAATATCAAGAAACCACGAACATTTTAATACATAGGCACACGTTAGAATCGTATATTACCATCAGCTTTTGAACTTCACACTTTGTCTTTCTGTCACTATCCAAAAGAAACATTTTAAGTTTCTTTTTCTGCATATTTCATCTTCTGTTTTCCAATAGTTCCCAATGTGGTTACCTCTACTCACAAATATACATCATAATCAAGTGCACCATTTATGCTGAAAGAACTAAAAGCTAATTTTAATTGTAAAAAAAGGATACCTGCTTATTCCCCCTTGAACCAAGGTGTGGTGTTGCAACAGTTATGAAGTTCATAGCCTCTAACCCACCAATTGTACCCCTTAAGTCCTCACCTGCAGCCATAGAATCCTCCAAATTTTCTGTCTTGGGTGGTCTATACAATTTTCCAATGACATATCTTGCCACTAATCCTCCAACTGAATGTGCAACAAAGGAAATTTTTTGTAAATTTGGCTTTCTCTGGATTACCTCAAGGACCTGTAGTTATGGAATGGTCAATCAATAACAAGAACAAGAGCAAATTTATTAAACTATCCTGACTTGAAAACAACAGCCAGGAAATTTACAAAAGTATAACATTTACCTCTTTGGCTAATCGATCACCCATCACATCCACACCATCTAGAGTCAACTTAGACATATTTCGTTCACTACCTACAATCAATGAAGCCCAATCTCAATTCACATCACAAATAACCATCAACAGAAAGTAAATTCCCTTCAAGGTCAACCAAATAAGCATCAAAAGCAGATGAATGGATCCAGAATTTTACTGAATTTGAAAACAGAAGGTCCTCCTTACAATGAACGAACACTTTATCAGGAAGCCTTCTAGCAAACTGCTCCGCAGCAAATTTCCAATCTTTGGCACTGAGCAAGAAATGCATACCCAACATAAGCAAACCAATGAGACTAAAAAAGAACCTAATTTGACATGATCTACCACTCAATAGACAATAACGAAAATAAAAGAAGTAACAGTTCTTTTACTTCACAGATTGCAAGTACCGTAATTCATATTTTGGACCAGGTAAAAAAGAACATAAACATCATGTAAAATTAGTATTCCAGTTCAATATCCACAATGCCATTAATTACTAAACACAAATTACACACGCAGAACTCATATATTAAAAAAAAAAACGGAAATAAAAGATCAATAAGACAGAACAAAAAACCCAATCGAAACCCTAACAAAAATCAACAATCAACACTCACAATTCAGTGAGAACCTCAACAAGACAAAAAAAAAAACTGACCTTCCAAGAATACCGTGGACCATGATAACGAGATGATCAGCAGAGGAAGACTCGGCGTCCGTACAACTCCACACGTCGCGGCTTCCGCTGACCGATTCCGAAGAGCAAACCCCGTTCTGCAAAACCCCGTTCCGCACGGCTCCGTTCCCCACAATTCCCTTCTCCATACTCGTACCGATTCTCACTTCACAATCCTCAGTGCAGATAAGGCGCATTTGACGACACGAATCGGTGAGGATTTTGAGAAATAAAAGAGAAAAACAAAGCGTGGTAGGGTGTTTGGCTGCGCTACCAAAAGTCCAGGAAAATTCAGAGAGAAAATGAGGGAAAAGGCGCTGAGTTGGTTAGGAAGGAAAAACAAAAAGGACGCCTGCACAAGATAGCTGATCACGAACGAAACGAGAATAAGTTAGTTTTCTCTAAGGGCGTTTTTAATTATGGGCGGTTTCCAATAAATTACTTCCACGTCAGCACTCGTAATTTTATTATTTAATTATGGCCGTTTCCAATAAATTGCGTCCACGTCAAGAGGTTGTAATTTTCTTTTTTATTCCTAATTATCAAGAAT
>JANKYF010000006.1:67497564-67510958 GCA_029829435.1 Erythroxylum hondense
AAAACTATAGGCAATATTTTTCACTAATCGTCACTAATTCTTTTTGCCTACGTTTTATTTTAGTAGCGAAAAATACTATTAGCGATCTTTTAAGAAAATGTCGCCAATACATTTTGGCTACGTTTAAGTTTCGTGGTTAAAAATTATTAGCTACTTTTTCAATAACGTAGTTAATTGCTTTTAGCTATAGTTTTGGTCGTTACTAGTATTTTTCGCTACTAAAATAAAGAGTAGGTAAAAACTATTAGTGACGATTAGTGAAAAATGTTGCCTATAGTTTTCAGCTACGAAGATTTGGTGACGTTTTTGAGAACGAATTTAAATCATCACTAATGACTATTAGTGAAGATTTTGAGACATTTAGTAACAAATTTTTTCGTAGCCAAATGTTGATTTTGTTGTAGTGTGTTTATAATAAGCTTATATATGTATATATTAAACAAACATATCATGACTCACATTTTGTGTAAGGCAGCAATTCAACCAGTTATATGTTTTCACAATATTATTTCACAATTTTCGTTTGAAATTTCCAATTAGAATGGTGTTAATTCATTTCTCAGGTCCCTATCTTAGTTGACTGCACTCGTCCACCCTGCGAATTGTCTATGATGTATCAATCAACTCTCCTACGCGTTATGTTAGAAAAGAAGGTATCTATGATGTATCAATCAACTCTCCTACGCGTTATGTTAGAAAAGAAGGTAAAGGGTCGTATCCTGTATCCCCTTCAATTATCGGCGTGAACGCAAAACCGATGGCCAGTCTTACGAAACCCGTATTTGTCATCGAATTAGAGGTCTTATTAGTCACCGATTTGACCGGTCGAACCGGTGTGACATCATAATTATATAATAATTATATTTAATTATATATCATATTAATAATATTTAAAAAATACAAAAATATACTAAAAAATAAAAAAAATAAAAATTTTATTGAACCAGTGAACCGGACCGGTCCGACCGGTCAATTGACCGGTTTTGACTGGTTCAATTGAGAACCGATTTTAAGGATGAACCGGACCGGATAGCCGACTGGTCACCGATCAAAAAGGTTAGACCGGTCAGTCCGGTCCGATTTTCAAAACAGAGATATACAATCATTCAACTTTAGGAAAAAAACATTTAACACATTCAACTTCTTTTCCAATTTATCATTGTTTATACCTTAATAAATAAAATAAAAAGTTTAATAACTAAAAAATAGGTTTAAATTAAAATTTATACATAGATTGTTTGGTTGAATATATACATATATATATTAAAAGATAATCTTGAAATAACGTATAAAAGTTGCTTATTTGTGACGATAAAATCATAAGTTGGAATATCAGAAACCACCTCTTTATAAAAAATACAAAGAAAAAGGTTGTGTATATCGATAACCCTTCTCAAGCTCTCACAAAGTGGAGAGTCTGTGCATTAGTTACGTTTTAATTAACTTTCAAGAAAGGAAAAATCCTTAATCATTTTAGACTTTTTAAATATGTTTAAAACCCGAACAAATTTGAATTTAGACTCGTTTATTTAAGTTCCGTTAAGTTTAAATTTGGACTTACCAAATTAGTTTCAATTGAAACCAATTTATTGCTATCTCTATTGATAATCTTAAGAAGTAACAAGGCCGAAAAAATGCAAGCCCTGAACCAGAACTCTGCAAAACTTCCAGTTATGTACAGACTGCCTGTCCAATATATACAGGAAGTAGTAGCAAATACAATAAAGGAACCAATACTAAGTTTCATCTTGAAACCAGCAACCTTAAGTTAGAGAGCTAAAGACTGAGAAGCTAGGAAGAAGAAGCAGAAGCAGAAGCAGAAGAAGAAGACAGGATTTACACAACATCCTGAATTTACCGCATTTCTAGCAGTTGCAGATGTCTTCCCTAACTGGATTAAACCTGCTTGCAGATGGGGATAGCTAGCACAGAACTATGAGAAGTCTATGAAAGTTCAGGACGTTTCAATCCAAAGCTACCATATGGTGGTGTTCAAGGTTTCTCAAGACGAGTTTTGCAAAAACTTTGGCTTCAATAGTGACTGTTGCCGCTGCCGCTGCGGCGGTGGCACGTAATACTCTTGGGGCTCCTGCACTTTGCAGCATGTTCGAGTGCTGTATGGAATGACGTCCTCCCGGCATTGTAAACTGTAATAGAAAGAAGAGAACAGTTTCGTCGATATGATGCCTGCTTTGCAGAAAAACATCCACTTTGATTTCCAAAGGGAAAGAGGGTGGTTGACCTGAAGAAGAGCGAAAGCCGAACAGGCTCTGAGGATAGGGTAAGGACTACGTAGCATGGCGACGAATCTTCCAATCTCTGCTAAGCTGGGATTAGAAGAAACATGAATAGTTACAATGGCTGCCTTAAATGAAGTTGGTAGAGAAGAACCTAGTTATCCTAGAACTGGAGAAGAACTATCCTTAGGAAAACAAAACTTCCACACAACCAATCAAGTAACAAGCGTTCAAGACATCAACCATGCCTATTTTTTACCAACAATTCCCGAATAGGCACATCATTGTTGGTTTAAAAGCTGAAAGTATTGACAGCCACAAGATACAGCCATGCACGCACACCATACCATTCAATTACAAAAAGCTTAACGATAACCGACACAAGTTCAAGGGGAAAACTGTAGGAATTTACGAGGGTCAGAAGGAAAAATGCAGTCTTATTTACTATATTATGTTCCTTAGCTGGGATACTAATACTGATATACCAGATTTGAGAGTTCGAAAAATCGTATAGAAAAGGTGAAGTTGATTGGTAAAAGACACCTACCTGCATCTTAGATATCCTGCCTCTGATATGTACGATACTTCTGCGACTTGTGCATGAGCTGTGGATGCTGACGACACAACAATGGTAGCAAAGGTTGATGGATCAGAAAATGAAAGAACGAATTCTTCAATGCGCTTTAGGCCTATCTTCTTAACCCCATCCAAATTTTCAATCTTTAATGCATCTCCCGATGAATGCCAAGCTGATGCTGTTTCTTCCATTCTGAACAAAAGGAATCAAATATCACAAACCTCGAAAAGAAAAAAAAAAGATGACAATTCTGGCATCTTAATGCAGTCAACGTTTTTTTGCACTGGATATTGCAAGGGTTCCTTTCTAGTCCACTCTTGATGTACTATTGACTAACGGCTAATTTGAGAACTTTTCATTGATTGTGATTATAGGTAAATATTTTGTACCTATACCTTCCATCAAACACGTATGCCAATGCCAATGCGGCCATAAAACGTGCCATTCTTGACTGTGATGAAGAGCACAGATGAACAAGGGCCGGAACTCCTCCATCCTCCAGTATGCGAAGTGCATTACCAGGATTAAAAGCCAGATTCCAAAGAGCCCCTGCAGCCGTCTCATGGACATCCTGAAATTTGAGGATGTTGAAGATTATGTTTATTGCAGTGGCATGATATGTCCATATATTTCAGTTCTCATTTTCATGATCTTCTTACAAATAACTTTCTTGCTCTTTTATATTCTAGTTCCGCACAGGACCAGAAGTTTCATTTTACAAAAATAATCTGCTATACAACAAGTGATTTGGGGAAAAAGTCATGTTTAAAAAGACAAGCTAAATATATAAAACAGTCACATTACTTCCAGGATAAACACAGATCAAGGGGGGTCATGAGACTACAAGTTTTTGGTAAATAAAGAAAAGTTTGGAGTTTGCCGAGTAATTGGGACACTTAATGACAATGCACATGGTCAAAACCCCAAGTTTGATTGATGCCTATCCTTTGTCAATACAAAGGAGAAAATCTCTTAAATTGATGTAATTGGTGCAATTTATCCATGCTACCCAGAAACTGATACTTACTATAACATCAGAGCATGCTAATGCAATGAGGGGAGCTATGCCACCTTCTTCACCAATTGCCACACTACATGAACAGGACATAAATATAAAAATCAGTGTAATGGATGGAAACAGGAAACTTTGGTCTAACAAGAAATTTGCACATATTAAACTGTAAATTAGTTCTAGTAATGTTTATAAAGAAAAAAGATACTGTTAGAACGGTGATTCTGTTATTTGAAATGTTGATATGACCGGCTTTAATATATATTCATAATAGCAGAAGAATAATGAATTCAAACTTGTAGGAAAGGGCTTGATATTTCAAAACCGAACCCCCAGAGCAAGATTGAGCCTACTATAAAAATTTGAGAATAAATAGAGTAAGCACAACAATCTCGAAGAAAGTCAGTATCAAAGCCAGAAGTAAATTGCCCAAATCTAGCATGTAAATTACAAACACAGAGCACCTTTCAACATATCTGAAACATAATTTGTAAGTACCTATTTGATTCTGATACTGACAATCCCCAGAGAGAACCTGCAGCCCTTTCTTGAAGAACCTGGGAGGAATTTGAACAAGATTTTGCCAGAGAAACCTGGCAACCATAATCAAATAATAAATTGAACAGCCACAATCACAGGATAAACCGATAACTTGGAACCTGATACAAGGTCATCAATGCAATGCTATAACAAATAGTCACACATTTCAACTACAACCCCTACTCTTTTATTTTCATATGAAAGAATGCTGGATCATATTTTTGGTCCAATCCGGGGTAACCACAATAACACATTGAGATTTCACTAAGACCGGGCTATACACCATTTTCAATCTTAATTGGTGAGTTCTTGTGGCAACTATTATACAACCCAAGATGAAACAGGAAAAAAGCAAATGAGTTCTTTGAAAAACAGAAACAAGACAGATGTAACCCCCATTTAAGGGAGTTGTATACTGCAATCAATAGGAGCTAGAACCCCACAAATTCTCATCTTGTAAACTAGATCTGATATATCACAAAGACAAGTGAGACTAAATTTAAGACAAACTAGAACCAAACAATTAATCAAGAGAAAATCTGAGCAATGTTATACCAAGGCCACAACACCACCAGCTGCTGTGATTGCTTCTCGATTTTTATCCTCAAATGATAAATTCCACAAAGCACCAGCAGCTTCTTGCCTGCTTATGAGGTACAACATTAAATCTATCCTTTTGTTGAAGATGAGGAGCTTACAAAGTTAAGCTAAATCACAAAATGGTATTTGATTACAAAATTTACTTCAAGCCCAGCATAAAGTTTGAACTTCAAGATGACACTGAACTTGAGATACTTACAATCGATACAATTCAACTTTGGCAGCAGAAGTCACTTGTCTATGCAAGAAATTTATAAATACAAAAATAAAACCCTACACAAAAGTTACTTTACCTTACACCTTCATGATGAGAATAAGTGAGTTGGACCAACGCTTCAAGTGCACCAGGCTCCTGTCCAACAGAAGCATTATGGGTATCCCCATGAGCAGCCAAATTAGACAGTGCTCGGGCAGCCTGGTTGGAAGAGAAGTAACGTTTAGTCTAATTGTTGACAAACCACTATTGAAAAATCGTGTCAGTGGAATGCACCGAAATCTGGAAGTAGGATCACCTGTTCCAGCACTCCTTCAAACTTGCAGCTTGTGGTAAGCATAACCAGAGCCTGAATGCCCCTCACTGCTGCCACCTCAATGCTACATTTGTCATCAGCAGCCAAATTTGCCAGTGCCCCTGCTGCACGTTCCTGAAAAAAAGCATATATACATCCAATCACAACTTATACTGTTTAATGCTACGAAAATTTCATAAAACTGTATGAAACTATGCAATTGAAAACAATTCAAACATAGCATATAAATGAGATATATACAAGAACCCCGCAACTGGAGGAGGGCCACTTGAAAATGAGGTCGACCAAAGCTTTTATGCCACCAGCTTCAGCGATGGAGCCCTGGACAGAACAATAATTAATTCATCTGCAATCTTTTCCAAAGAAGCCATAAAAACTTCCAATATTTTCAACCTTATGCTCCTCTCCAACAGAAAGATTCCATAGACCGCCGGCAGCCTCTTCAGCAACCAATTTGTTCATTGACTTTGCTAAATTAGCAAGAATGCTAATTCCTCCACTTTCAGCAACAAATTTAGCAACTTTTGAATCAACGGACAAATTGGCTATGGCCTGCACATCATAATGGTATAGCATAACTATGACAAACTTTCACCTCTCTAGCTAAGCAGATCAATGGGATGAATATCACAATCTAAACAAGAATTCATATGGATAGTTAAGAACGTTTAAACTGAACTTTACTTGCCACAAATTTCCGTAGTAATTCCAGTTTATCTACCCAAGCTTCATAGAATTGTCAAAATTATATAATTAACAATCTTCAAAATTATATAATTAACAATCTTCTAAATTCTAGAATCGCAGGCATGTATTCTGTGAATTATAATTACCTTAGCTGCTTCACACTGAAGTCCCTCATGACATGATCTTGCAAGATCTAAAAGAAGCTGTATTCCACCATTGCACATAATAATCTCAGCCTTTTGAGAATCAACGGTGGCATTTTCGTCGTCAATGACAACAAAAGTTGCAATTGCTGTGGCTGCTCTTTCTTGAACATCCTGTTTTGGACTCTGCAACAAGTGAACCAAAATTGATGCCCCTTGCTTGATCCAGAAAGCATCAAACTCTTTTGAATTGTTCTCTGCAATGCGCAAAAGCAAATGCGAGAGAATCCATTCTATCCAAGTGATAGTTTGACCCAAGATTCTATTAACGTCCTTTAATTTCCTCCAAGAAGCAAACACATTGCGCTCACTTTCAACAGTCTTGGTGAATGATGAGGATAATGCCTTGAGAATGTCACTAAAGACTGTGATCAATACTTTACCATTATGATGATATGTAATTCCAACATTCACTTCAGCTTCAAATTCTGGGCAGTTCAAGGCAAACAAGAATTTTAAGTTTTGTGACAATGCCAAAAATCTCATAACCGAACTCAAACTTATATCAGTTCTGGACACATCTAATCCCTCCAAATTGGGCAATTTACTCCAAACTTGTGATGCTAAACCCCATTTCAGATTTCTTGTCCCAGCAATCGATAGATATCGTACAGAAGCTAGATTCCCTAATGCCAATTCGTCAACTGCATCTGATTCCAAGAATGCAATCTCCATTAGCTGCTGACAATTCGTAGCCAATGCATTAATGGCATCTGCATTAATTTCACAAACACCACACATCTGAAGCTTCTTCAACCGGGGGCAGCAGAGTGCTATAGCTTTAATGGCATCACTGCTAATCCTTTCACATGCATCTGGTCCAAATTGAAGACTCTCAAGCATCTCATGTCGAGCTGCTATGACTGCAAGTGTAGAATCTGTGATGTCCTGACAAAAATCACAACTGATTTCACGGACTCCCCTGGCTTCAAGTCTAATTATTGCATCTGCTGTCTCTGGCCCTCGAAACTGAAGCTTCCAGGTGTTTTTGGATCGAGAAGAAAGCAATTTTACAGCTGCAGCATCCAACTGGTGGAATCTGAGGTCCAGTGTATCCCACAAGCAAGGGGAGGAACCTAATAACCTAAATGTTTGACAAGTTGATGACAAGCTAGCTCGGTCTCTATAATTGAGATATGAAAAGATCTGTATAACTGTGTCATCAGGCAAAGTTTTCCAATTAATATCATGAACAGAGTCCAACTGTAGACGAGCACCATCTGCAATCACTGAACTTCCGTCCACAATTGGCGCATCTGTTTCCTTAGAGTGTGACAGCTTTCTCCTTACTTTTCGAGTCATAATTCAATAAAACAAGCTCCAATCTGGACAGCACGAGAACTTTCAGTAAATAACCCTTCAATCTTAAGATACGTTTGACTAGTCAATCACAACAATGTTCAATATTTGCAGACACTTCAAACCAAAAACAGGCTACTCTTCAAGGTTTTCGTGAACACCAAATGAATCAAAAGACACTATCTCGACACTAATAAACAATCTTTAAACATAACGAAAGAGAGCTAACACTTCTTTCTATCCAATCAAGCAAGCTCTTACCTTTGAAACATAAAAGACTCCACTTACATTTCTAGCGTTGAAGATTAACATTATGTCATTATCCAATAAAACGATCCCCGATTAACTCTATCAAGCTTCGGTATTAAAGCTTCGAGAGAGAAAAAGCGCGAGTGGGAGAGGGAGAACAATGAAATAAAGCCAAAATTTCCCCAAGATTAGAGCTAAATCTGAACATGAACATGTAATGGGCCATACCTGCATAAAAACTGAATTGGGTTGTTGTTGAAAAGCCTGAAAAAAGTTCCTTCGAAACTCTAAATGTGAATAAGAAACAAAAGAAGAAGCCTTTTTGCAGGTACACAGTGGCGGTTAAAGGGTGAAGACAAGAGAGAGTAAGCCTCAAGTTTAACTACAAATCACATCTACCCATCTCTGTTTACTTCCCCTTTTATATAGAGGGATGTGTAAATGAAGGAGAGGAAATGTGAGGACTCTGATATTTCTTAGGCCTGCAATACAAATACCTCCTTCTCCGTTTTTCACCACCTTTTTATTAACCTTGTTTTTAAGTTCAGTGTTCTTTACCTTCCACTTTGTGCTTGTTCTTTGTCCCTTTCAGCTTTTCTTTTTTATTTTTTGGTGAAATTTTGTGGTCAACGATTTAAAGAAAACTAAGGAAAAGTCTATATTCAATTATCTACAGTATGATTGTTGGTAACAGTAAACTAGAAGCTTGTGGGAATGTAATTTCACCGATTTACTCTGACAAGCTAAAGAGGCTCTATTGGTGTTTCAGAAGTTACATTATTTTGAGGTTCGAGTATGGAACATGTTTTGTAGCAGAAAGATGCCATAGTTTTCGATTAGTTCTTAACAATGGAGTCGTTACGAATGGCTTTTTCTTTTTTTTCGGTCTCTTAACCATTGCAATTTGACAGTAGCAAGGTATGGCTCACGCAGCAAGTGGATTCCATGGACGTGACTGTCTGACAACATTAACATCAACCCTCCACAATTATGAAGGATTATGATAATTAGCTGATGATACGGATGTAATTACAAAAAAAAAAAAGGGTTAATAATACTATAAGCAAATTCATGAATGAGTCAGCTTCAAATCATGTTTGTCAATGTCCTGATTCAATAAGATCAATATTAGCCCTTCGGCTGTGGATCAAACCAGAAAGGAAAAGGCCAAACTATGGATACATTGGAAAGTAAGTTTATGGAATGTTGTCATGTCCTATTGTTGTTTCCGACCAGTACTTTTGATTCTTAATACAAGTTTAGCCGGAAGCAATATAACAACTAGATTCGAAGTGATCTTTACACTTTGGACATTATAGTTTTTGGTTTTTGTTCTTGTTGTTCTGACAAAATTAGCCGAAAGATGCAAGCTTTTAATCTGGAACCGGTTGTGGAGCCAATGTGTGAAGAACTTTAGTTACAATTGGAATTCTGTTCGATCATAAGGTGTCGTTTTGTGTAAATTTGTTCTTGAAACACGCCATATTGCTGCTAAGGTATATAAGAATTCAGAACTCAGTTATGCCTTCTGAGTCCATGGAAGACCAGAGGTATCATATGATACATTGGTTTTTCTTTGTTCTGATAAAGATTAGGCCTTTACAGATAAAGATGAGAGAAGCAGTTTGATCCCATTTAACTTCAGAAATGACGCTGTTTGTCTCATACAATGTTTGACATGATCTTCTAGAGAAGCAAAACGTGTTCCTTATTAATGTCTCAGGTCAGTGAAAGAGATTATAATTTATAAACCTCATTTGAATTGAATTTATCATTTATCTCGTTAAATAATTTATATGAAACACGTAATTTGTAGTGGTATTTGAGGTTGCTTGTGTCCTTTTCTCGTTGACCGTCCCATGTAGATCAACCGAATACAGATGCTTTCTTGTTGCTATAAAGAATCGAGAAAGAGTTGACATCTGCAATAGAAAGACAAATTGCAACCTTTCAATTCTGTGCGAATTGAGTCAAGATGCAAATAATGAAATCTAGAAGCCGAATTAAAGCTTTATAATAGCGTGTCCACGTCAAGTTTGTGTTCAGAATCATATGGTTTCATTGAAAACTTGAGGATTCTTTGAAGTAGGCTAATTACCATTTTGTTGATCAGAATTTAGTGCAGTAGCAGTCAAATCTTCTAGCAAACCACATCGAATCCTCAGAACAATGGATGGTTGATAGTGACAGAATCCAATAATTAAGTTAATATCACAACATAGAAAAATTCTTCCTGAAAGTATCAACTGCAATGGAATCTCTCAGATCAAGAAATCACATAGAGAATAGTACTTTCTTAAAAGAGATCATGGATACCAATTTGTACATACACTTTAAAATACAAGTTGGAAGCTATCTAAACTACAACAGGTAATGAGCTTCAATCGTCGGAGCTATACTCACTAGATTCCGGCAATGGTGACACACCAGCACAACAGAATGAGTCCTTATCTTTGAGAAGAAGACAGCTTCCGTCCGGGTTCCATTTCAAATCAGTTATGGTAAACTGTGCTAATGGGTTACTTACGCAGTAGGCACCCGAAGGGGTCCACATATACAAGTGTGTGCTGCCAGTGCAAATAACAAGACGCGAACATGTTGGATCCCAAGCTGCTGCTCTTATTGGATCCTTCTGGACCAGGATGGCAGCAAGCTCAAGATGATTTATGTCCCATATCCACAGTGCAGTAGGCATACTATCATTTCGGGTACATATGTACCGGCTGTCACTACTCCATGACATAAGGCCTGGAATTAAGATAAAAAGACCAGTGAAAATGATAATCAAAAAAAGAATAAGGATGGGGAAAGCAACTAGAGATCTATTGAGGCTTAATTAAGGTGACAGAACTCAGCTTTACGACACAAGAAAGATGTGCTTACCAATCCCTTGTTTAGGGTTCGGTTTATCAGCAGGAGGCTTTTGTGAAGGCAATGCTATAGGCAGTTCCATAACCTCGTATCTAACTCTGAAGTGTCCATCTGAAGCATCTAATGGAAGCGGTAGAAATAAAAATAAATGAATGCAGAGGTTTATGGTCATTAAAAAGTGATCAACAGAAAAGTGGTGTTCTCGAGTTATGGAATTATGCTATGTCAAGATCAATAATTTATTTAACTATCATGCTTACCAGAGTTCCCTTGGAGAAATTCGTCATTCAAACACAACTCAGACATATCAATGTTTAAGGGTTCATCCACCTCCTGAAAAGTTTAGAGAACAAGAACAGAAATAAATCATAAAAGGCCACTACAGTAATGAAAGGGCAACAGGAAAAGATCAATACCTTAAAGACAGCAGCATAACAGGAACCTCGAACAGCAGAAAGGTGCATAAATTCAGCAAATGTCTTCCAAGTCAAGTGGTGCAGAACCCGCAACATTTGATCATAACTACCAACTGCTAGATATTGGCCACAAGGGGACCATGAAACACTTTTTACACCAAGTCCACTTTCATATGCTTGATACTTGAATAGGCACCTCCCATCTGGAGAGTAAATTAGAACCTGTATCAAATTAGAAAAATAAGTAGCCATTTCACCTTTCAGTTGAGAACGAGTGTTGACTTAAGTAGCTACATTTATGTGATACTGAGCTGTCTACATGAACTGATAAATCGTGCAACACAAAATTGCGTAATTGATGTGTTTGGTGGCAGGCTCAATATAGTGTTCATATAAATAGATTATTTGTGGTTTAGGCTATGTAGGTGATCAATCCCAAAAATGCTTGCAATGAATGCCTAACAGTATGGCTAAGTGTACTAATAAATTTTAATTCCCTCTTGAAATGGAATATCAGAAACAACGCAAGGTTGAGGCACCACAGCAAATGAAGTTTACCACCTTATATTCTAGAGAAGAATCCCATGCCACTATGGCACTATCATCAGGAGACCATTCAATATCAGCCAAGTCCAATGAGTCAACACCAAATGTTCCCATTATCTCCCAAGTGTGGCATGACAATAGATTTATGTAGTCCTTGCAGTCACGCCTTGTACAAATTGCAGCAAACTTTCCATCTTTAGTGAAAGCAACCCCTTTAGAAGCATGTTTGGGCCACTGCACGTGAACACATGCCGTGTTAACAAGTGACCAAACTGTCAATCGTAACTGGAAATCTGATGTTGTGAGTATATGACGGCTGTCCGGACTCCAGCGGGCATATGAGATACCAGCTGGACCTTCATCTATTTTGCATGTCCATTCAGGTTGGTTCAGTGACCATGCCTGTATCATCGGCCTTTTATACAGACCACAAAGAATGTACTCAGAATCAAGAGCCCATTCAATATAACTTATCTTATCCAAGCAAGAAAACAACTGCACAACCTGCATTTGCAGATAACAAGAGATTTCACATAAACACAATCTTTCGAAACTCAGCTGAACAATAGCAGTTTAGTAAACATTACATTGAAGCTCCAATACTATGAAACATAATGCCATGAGCTATTCACGAAATGCTGACTCCTAAGAAGCAAAAAGGACTATTTGATCACTACACCACCCCATTTTGGCATGAATACAGAGGAACCTCCTAATTTAAAAGGATCTTAATCTATAGGAATCGATAATACAACTCTCCACTTCCATAAAGTAACCAAAAAACGTATAATTCTACAAGAAGTTCAACATATTCCCAACTCTGGGCCTAATGTAAACTCACTTCTAGCTAACCAAAAACATAAAGCTTAGTAACGCATGTTTCTTCTTCAACATTCCCCCATTTTCTAGGCACCCAAACACGGCGTAAAGCAGTAAGAAACAAACTTTGAAACCAAATTCAAACGTTAGGAAAAGAAGTACCTTGAACGACAAAGTGTCGCGAATCACAAGACGGTAATCGACGGCGACGGCGATATACCGCGAATTTGGAGAGAAACAGCAGGGACCGGTTTGCTTATAGGCATCGGTGAACTCCATATCTCGAAATGACAACGTCTCACGTCTTCAGACCGGCATTATAAAGTGTGTGATATCGACGAGTCAA
Organism: Erythroxylum hondense; assembly: GCA_029829435.1. NCBI lineage: Eukaryota > Viridiplantae > Streptophyta > Magnoliopsida > Malpighiales > Erythroxylaceae > Erythroxylum > Erythroxylum hondense. The sequence continues at coordinate 67,510,497 of JANKYF010000006.1, forward strand.
AACGCCATAACTGAGCATCGAGAAGTGAATCTCTCCAGGGATCGGAAACCCAAAATAGGGATCTAAAGAAAGAGAATAGAGAGAGACAGAGGTCAAATTCCTCAAAATTTGAAATGAGATGCGAGAAAGGTGACAACTTTATTCATTTGACTACTCTTGACTATGGTAGATTCAATACTCTCCCTGCTTTTCCTCTCTCTAGTGGTCCAGTGAAGGATCAAGAGTGGTTTGGTTTTCGGTCGGACCGGGCAAAAACAATGAACCGTCCTTGGTCCAGGCCTCTTATAGCCCACAGGTGACCCGGAATAGGCCCGAAATTAGGATTTGGGATTTAAATATATCATTTCTTAAAATAAATAACATTATTTATTTTATATATAATAATAAAATATTGTTAATAAAATAATATTTTATTAATTTAATTAATATTAATCAGTCGAATAATTTAAAACAAATACTTAA
>JANKYF010000006.1:67511012-67530122 GCA_029829435.1 Erythroxylum hondense
TATCTTTATTAAATAATTTAAAAATCATTAAAGTTTGTTAATTGTTAAATTGTTGAAACAATTTAATAATTTGAAAATGAATAAATTTTTAAGGGCAAACTATAATGTTCAAAACCGAGAACCGGGAAAGGGTCAACCGGGAAAGGGTCAACCTTAGGCTTTGTATTTTGGGCCTTTGAAGTTTGAATTGGACCGGGTTAGTCCACTCGTTCGGTCAACAAAAATCAATCTCAGCCGAAAGACAAAAATGCCCCTACCACATCACAAGATTTCCAACATGTACCAAGTACTTACAAACCCTAACGGTCGAGGAGTGATGGCGTTAAATAAGAAACTGACCGTCTGAACCGGTCTTAGGGTTTAAGCCAAGACGTGAGGTTTAGGGGTTATAGTTCTTTCCCTCTGTTCTTGAATTTCTTCACTTTTCGTTTGCCAAAAGTATCCAAAAACCATGGCGACGAGTTTAGCTTCACAATTACAAGCGATTCGCTCCGTCGTACAAGCGGATTCGGAGCCCCGAAAGCGGCCCTTTACTAAACCCTCCATTCTCTTCGACCCGAAAGAAGCCGCCGATATCGACATTGACACTATCCTGGATATTGCTCTTTCTGGTCAAAACCCAGTAATTGGTTATTTTAACATATGCTTTTTGGGTTTGTTTCTTCAGGGTTATTTAATTGTTTGTTGATTGCTTTGCAGGTCTGGAGGTTCTTGTTGGTGTCAATGAACGATTTAGAAACTACAAGAATGATTTGTTTAGTCATAAGAGTAAAGAATTGGATAGAGAATTAATGCGGGAAGAGGAAAATAATAGAATTAATGCAAGTATTAGTTCATACTTGAAGTTGCTCTCTGGGCATTTTCAGTTGTCTTCTGCGCATAAGACCCTCGAGTACTTGATTCGCAGATATAAGTAAGTTTTTACCCTTTGAATCGAGTTTTTTTTTTTTTGAGAATATTATGATTGCTCTTTAACAATTGTGGGTATTTTTCAGGGTTCACGTGTACAATGGTGAGGATTTGATTCTATGTGCGCTTCCTTACCATGACACTCACATGTTTGTTCGAGTGGTTCAGTTAGTTGATACAAGGTTGGAGTTCTTAGTTCCAATTTTAAGTCATTGCTTTTCTTTTCTTTTTCTGGTTACTATGCAAATATTTGGCATCTCATTTATTGTGGTGTAGAAATGGTAAATGGAAGTTTCTGGATGGTGCGAAAGTCTCAGGTGCACCACCACCTAGGCGTGTTATTCTGCAGCAGTGTATTCGTGATAATTGCATTTTGCTTCTTTTCGTGTTGTTTCACTACTTCTGTCATTATATTTGTGTGTTGAATATCTTTTCTGCAGGCCTCTCCTGTGAAAAAGTATCAATCTTCAACGCCAATTATCAGCTTCTGTACAGCTGTTATTTTGAAGTTTTGAGTTCCTTGACAGCTGCAAATGATGATTTTGTAAAAAGAATCCTACCATTTGTGTTTTCTGGACTTCAGAGTGGTGGCAAAAACAGTTCAGATCAAAAGGTAGGGTTTTAGATTATTGTTCCCTGGCTTTGGTCAACCATGATCTACTATAGTTTGAGCTTACCTCTTGTTCTCCCTCTACTTATAATGTGGACTATACTTTCCTCTATACAGGCGGGTGCTTTGATGATTGATGGTTTACTAGCAGCTAAAGTTGCCTTGTCTCCTAAACTTGTTAAAAGTCTGGTTTGGTTGATATCTGATGTAGTTAGGAAAGATGCAAAGGATTCAACTCAATGGTTTCATTTGTCAATTCTGATGTAGTTAGGAAAGATGCAAAGGATTCAACTCAATGGTTTCATTTGTCAATTATGGCCTTAATTAACCTTGTTCAGGTGCCTTCTCTGATATTTATTTGTTTCAGATGCATAAACATCTGATTAAGCGGATGGCTTTTATGGAATTCTTTTCCGACTTATTTTCCCATAATTTTCTTATAGGTTCTTTCTTATTACTGGTTTGTTACTATTCTGCTAAGTATTAGCATAAAGGTCTTGGCTTAGTGGATGATATGCTTCATGTAGATGTGACATTCTCATTATAAAAATTTTCATCTGATTTTTAATCTGAGTTCAGCAACTTTATGTTACATACAATTTTTATTTTAGTTTACCTTCCTCTTTATTTTGCAAAATTTTTCAGTTGCAATCTGTGGATGTGCTTCCCAAAAAGGCTTTGGAGATGTTCTCGGAAACTAGGTACCTTATCAGCCCCCTACAACTGTTTTCACATTTACAGTGAGGCATGTAACTGCATATAGGTTTCTTTCTTCCTTTTTTTCTTCTGATTTCTATGTCTCTTTATTTTGAAGGGATATAACTCACATTCTTTTGGACCTATTGAAGGAGTTCAATATCAGTAGGTTCCTTGCTGTTCTTTTGGAGTCTCTGGTTGACTGAAGGTTAGAGTTAATTCCTTATTCACTTTTTTTATAAGAAACTCTTCACGGTCATTGCATGGGAGTTGATTGATTTTTGTTTTGCAGTTATTCTGATCTGGGATGCCAACATGCATTGGTATCCATCGTAAGCGTAGTTCCTGTAAAAGACTTTGTTGATCTTATGGTCTCAAATGTTCTCTCGTCTTGCATGAAAAAGTCACAGAAGAATAGCAGATAGCTGTTCAGTCCCATCTGAACGTGGTATGCTAAAAGCAAGCAAATTTTATTTTTCTTATTTTACAGCTTGCATTTATCTTATCACTCATCATCCATATGCATGGTCATCTTTTCATTTATGTGAGTTACTCTTGTAACTTTAATAAACTATTCAACATTCACCTTTCTGTTGGAGTGTTGGTTGTACTGACACTTACCTCATGCTCAATCACCATCATGATTTTTATTGCTGCTACTCAGATATTTCTTTCTTGTTGGCTAGGAAGCTGGGCTAAAGAGATTTTGTTGGCTATTAACATGAATTATCCATCAGAATTTCGTTTAGCAGTTCATTCTTTTTTGACGGTTAGTCAGACAACAATTCCCTTCCACCAATGCTTTTCTTGCTTAATGATTGTATTGACTGTTTATCTTTACTGTAGAATGCCAACAAAGGGGATTCAGTTTTTGATGTCTTGAGTTCAATGTTGGATGAAAACTTCAATTTCTCAGCTTCTGTGTCAGATTCCAAAATTTGGTTTGCTTTAAACCATCCTAAGGTATTATCTATTGACATATTTGATGTGAAGTTGGGTACTATTAACATATTTTCAAACTTCTTACTAGTTTTTATATGATATAGGCTGAGGTAAGGTGTGCCACATTGTCTGGTCTAAGTATATCTGGGCTTATAAAGAGCAAGGGCACTGATTCACAGGTACAATTTGGTGTCAATCTCATCTTGTGTAACTTGTTTCTTAGTTATTTCTATAAAGTTGAACAAGTGGTGTCATTAGATTGGTATCGACATGGGTCTTTTTTCTTTTTAATGAATAAATTGTACCCACCATCATCAACAAAATACCCGAATCATCAAATTATGGTTCTTGAATGTTATAAACTGATTTTGTTTGATTTCCCTTTTGTTCACTTGCTGTCAGAGGCTTGTAACTATTCAAGATGCCATACTGTGTCAGCTTCGTGATGATGATCTATCAGTTGTTCAAGCTGCATTATCTGTTGAGGGATTGTCTGAGTTGATGAAACCCCCAGATCTTCTTGATTTGTTAGGAGATATACTTAAAAAATGTCTCAACATCCTTTGGTCAAGTAAGTATTATTGCTCTGATCTTCTACTTCCATGATGCTAGGGTTCAACTCCTGCAATTTTCAACTATTGGTCTCTGCAAATATTAAAATTGGAAACATGGAAATTGCCAACTTTAAAATGTGGCACTATAGTTTTGATCCTTACTGTTTCTCTAAATCAATGATGTCCTACAGGTTCATTAGACCAAGCATCTCTGGCTGTTGATGTTGCTGTTTCCGTAGTAAAGATTGCCACTGCAAGCTTCTGTGATCAAAATCAGCATTCAAAGAAAGTTGCTACCATTATCTTTCCTTTACTCCTAATCTTACCCAAGGTTCTTTGCTCATATACTTTTCTTTGGTGATCCCTGCATTGCCATTTTGGTGAATTAAACAAAGGAAACATTTCTTACTTTCTTGTTGATTTATCAATTTCTTTGTGTTACTATATGCAGACAGAGAAGCTTAATAGATCTGCCTTGGAACTGGCAAAGGAATTGAAGTGGCCTTTTTATTGTAATCTTCCTGATGTGTCCACCGAAGAGAGGGTGAATTGTTTTACTCTTGGTTTTTTCCGTATGGACATTCATTCGTCTATGTGGAACTTTTTTTTTTGGAAGTTTATGCTTGAGACTGTGTGAACAGAACCCTTTGAAAACCTAATAGTTTAAGACTATAGAAGTCAATATGAAACTCCAGAATTTTGTTGTTGGCCTGGTACAAGGACAGTCTATCATTTAGTGCACCAAAAAGTATAGGGCTTGTCTCTATTCAACTTAATAGGATAGCTAGTTAATCCATGAGGAATTGATTATACAAAGTTGTCACTGTTTGCTCATATATTTTTAAGTGACTTAAGACTGAAGTACTGTGTAAATTTATAAGAGTAAATAGAACAGCTGTTTTTAAAGCTTTAAAACTCTAAATGGTTGTTCTTAAGCTTGAAATGGCTCGCTGAGAGAAGTTATACACTGATTAGATACCAATGTTGCATGTCTAGTCAGCTAGACTGCTTATTTCGTTGAAGAAAGTTCTGCTAAATAGTGAGTAGTTTTTAATCCTTGCAATTTTTTGTGCTTGGGCATTTAGTTTCTCTTCTGAAAACATTTTTTCCTGCCTGCCTGATATTTATTCCTCATCAACCAACTTACATTATGTTTCTGTATGTTTAAACAATGCAGAAATTACGGCGGGAGAGTGTATCTTCAGTTAATGTGAAGATCATTAACAGCTATGCAGGAACAGTACTAGTGCACCCTAATGAATACATGCCTTGGCTTATCCAGAGCTGCAACAATTTTGGCTTTTCAAAAACAGTGGTCTTCTTGGTCTTGATGCAGGCTTTTATGGCTTCAAGGAATGGTATGTTTCTCTGATCTTCCATCGCTTCTTTTTTAGGCTACATTCTCCATTTTGCAAGTCGAATCTCTCAACATCATTTCTTGATATTAGGTCTCAAGAACTCAAAGTCGACTTGGTATGAGGGTTGAAGGTGTTTAAGCTTGCATGTGAATTGAGTTTTTTTAGTTCTAGTAATCATTTCATGTTGACTTGAGGCTGATTACTTGTGTGCTTTTCCCTAGTTGGGTTCTGGACAGTATAAAAGATAGTTCTAGTGTTTGAAGCAGATAGCTGATAAGTGCAATTGTTCTGTTTGAGTGTGGTTTATCTATTCTTGACTGATTCCACAAAACATAAAGAGGGTTGAGGTAGGTGGAGCAAACTTTGTATTCAATACTTTGTGTAAGTGTGCCGAGTTGAGACTTAAAACAGTGCAATTGCCTGTTTTGTGAAGTTTCTGTTGTCCTTATTGCTTATAATTTGCCACATTTGGATCCTAAAGACATAAGGAACTTAGCAATTCGCCTACCTGTAGAAAGTTTACTGATTTCAGATTTAGAGAATAACAAAATTTATGATTTAGTTTCAGGAAGCATTGTATTTGGTTAATACAGATGAACAGTGATGTGTTCCCATCTTTTTAAGTAGATTCTGATGGTCTCTTCATTTAGATGAGAGGACTTTTGTACCACAGATTCAAAAATACTTTACTGTAAAATACTTTGTAGGGAGTTTCAGTTAAAATACTAGCTATCCTATAACTTTATAGTTCCAGTCATTTGGTACTCACATTTTGTTGTCTTGTAAATATAGATTGAAATTTGCTTCTGTATTTGTTGATTCTGCATAAATTATGCTGCTATGTTATTATTCGTGGGGTATTAAAAGGCTGACAATATTATTGTCGTCTTATTGATAGAAAGTGGACGGTTTTTGGCACTTTTTGAAGCCTGCATTTCTTTTCTGAAGGCTGAGTGGGAAGTTTTGGAGTCTGCTGATGATATTTCTTTCAATGAGGTTGGTTGATGTAACTTGTTTTGTATTTGGGTTTATCTTGGTTTTGGCTTTATAATTTGCCCTTATCCTATTTCTTAACAGTTCAAGAAAGAAATACTACAATGGGATTGCGGAAAATTCCTAGATCAGATGCTGGATACAGACTCCAAAACATTAAATGCACATGTTCTCATTTGCCTCTTTTGGAAGTTACTGGAGGCATTTATTTCTGTGGCACCCACGGATATCATTTTGGTTGGTGAATTTTGATGTTTTGCCTGTTTTAATTGTTTCTTTTTCCAATCATTTTGTTGACTTTGATTTGTTTTCTGCTCCAGGGTGATGATGGGAAGTTGGTTAAACTTAGAGATCTGTTTCTTTTTTTTGCTTCCTCTAGGTTGAAGCATGTTTTCAAGGAGCACCAGTGCTATCTTGTTACCGGATGCAAAATCTCACCCATTGATTTTCTGAATGGTTTTTTCTTGGACGAAGGTGCTTGTCAACAGTTAATATCATATAATTGCTGGCATACTTGTGCTGATTTTCTAGCAACAGTTAAGATAATATAATTGCTGGCATGCTTGTGCTGATTTTCTGTTCAAAGGTGTGGCATCGAGTGGGATGTCATTTTTTAGTTTAGTTTAGTCCACACTTGCATGATGGTGGTTCTTCCATTGTTATGTTGACAAGATATCTTTTTGATTGCTTTTAGCTCTAGTTTGGGTATATTCTTCAAGGAGTTTGTTGAACTCTCTTTTCAGTGATACAGTTATATACTTTTTAATTGGGATTTTATCTTGTAGATATTCATCTTGCTGTTCAAGTTGAGAGTCTACATTGTTTTGCATTCCTTTGTGTTGAGCCTGATAACAGGCTACTGTTTCAACTTCTGGCCAACTTCCCTTCACTGCTTGTTCCTCTCGCTCATCAAAGCCAGGTTTTGTGTCAAACTTTTTGGTTACCTTATTACATAAACCTTTCTTAGCTTTGTATAACTAAACTGCTCAAGTTATGATGAAAAATTTGACCTGACCAACAGCTGTTTCATTCACGTGCATTACTTTATAGGGTTAATTATATTGGCCCCCCTATAGTTTACACCTTTTTTACTTCAGCTTTGATTTTTAAAAACTATCATATACCTCCCAAGGTTTGGTTTTTATTTCACCTGTATCTCCTAACTTCATTCTATGTTAGAAAACCTAACAAAGAATGGACAAAATCACGATTTCATCTATATGTGGGTCAAACTCATTTGGATGTTATGACTCCCAAACCACAGACATCGTGTGATACGTGGCACAAACATGACAGTTGTGTCACATAACACCTAATCAAGCCATACGACGTTGTTTGCCCATTTTCTGTTAGAAATCTAATGGATAATGATGTTAGGGGGTATGATTGAAACAAAAACCACCTAGGGAGCTGTATGATAGTTTTTAAAAATTAGAGACTCAAGCAACAAAAAGTTCAGACCAATGGGAAGTCTGATGTAACTAACCCTGCTTTATCTATGTGGGTTTTTTTTTATTTGCTATGTTGTATTTTCAGGATATAAGGGTCGCTGCCATGGGCTGCATTGAAGGGTTACATGCACTATCCCAACATATACATGATATTAGCAAGAAAAATGGTATAACCTTTGAACTTTAATGTCCAAACATTTTGCTTGTTTATTCCCATGTTGTCAGCTTTGCTGTGGCTTTATTCTGAATGGGAATGATGCCAGGGAACAATGCAAGTTGGATTCATTTCCTTGATGAGCTTCTGGGCCTCATTGTTCAAGTAAAAAGGCTTATAGTGTCGGATACAAAATTTTTACCTTCATTTTTGACATCGTTGCTTGGCTCATCCCGTGGTAGCCTTCTAGTACCACAAAATGTTGAAAAGAGGTATCTGCTCAATGGAATAATCCTTTTCTTTCATTCATCTACTTCTGTTTTGTTGTTGGATTAGTGAGGGAAAGTTTAAGCGGGGTGTTATTGATTATTTGTTATCCTAGTTGCTTACTTTATAGTACAGTATCCTTTTCTATTGTTTATGAAACCCTGATCTTTATTGCAATTCTAGATTTGATCCATCTACAAAAGAGAGTATTCTTGAATTTATTTTGGGCTACGCTCTGCAACAATCTGCATTTGCCAAGGTATGTCCTCTTTTTCTATTTGCTCTCATTTTTCCAATTCGTGTGTTTGTGTAAAGGATTCTTCATTGTTTATAGAGATCGTTTAATAGAATTGAGGTGGATATCTTTGGCAGCAAAAGATCATATCTTTACTCAAAGGATTGGGTGGTATGATCATGCGTGTTAGAGATATTGAGTCATTATTGTCTCAACTCCTGAAAAGATGCAGAGAATATCACTATGAGCATAAATCGTCTCAGAAGTTGTCAAAAACCGAAATCAAGATATTATGCCTTCTTCTGGAGGTAAATTTTTGAAAGTTTCAATGCCCCTTAAGCTTGACATTTTCAGAACTTCTCTCATTTTGTACTTACTTTGTTTGCCTCATCTGGTGTATTAGATCTGTGCTACCCCTTCATCAGTTGAGAGACATGCTTGCAGAGAATTTTTGTTAAGGGTTTTACAGGTGAGCATTGTTTAACAAATTTTCTTCATGACTGTTTATTATGTATCTTTGGCCTTTGATGGTATGACATTTGCTTGGGGATGTATAATCTTTTAGTTGGGCGGGCACTGTTCAGAAGAATCTGCTGTCGTGGATCCTTGCCTGACTGTTTTGCAGAGGCTGACAGATCAAGTATACAGCGGATTGGAATCTGAAGAACAGGTTACTTATAAGTACTTGTGCTCGTTAGCTAATTAGGATATTAGCTTGTGGAATGTTTACAAAATGCTTTACATATTTCTGCTGAGACAATCTCCTTAACAGGAACTAAGTAGATATTTTCCTTTTTACTTTGGTTGTCATCAATAATTTTAAGAGGCATAGTGTTTGCCTACAGATTCTCCACCAGTGGAAGTGTGAACTGAATTGTGTAATTTCTCTTTGAACAGGATCTTCTGTTTCGCGAGCTTGTATTTTTGTTTAAAAGTGCTAGTGCTGACGTCCAGAATGCAACCAAAGATGCCTTGTTGCGATTAAAAGTTTGTTCCATTGTTTTCTTAAATGTTTCTCTTTTCTTTTTGTTTGTCTGGTTGTTCTTTTCTCCATGGATTTGTCAATATTGATTCATTTTGGGAGCTAATTCTGTGTGGCCTTGGCCTTTTTTTTTTTTTTTTTGGTGCTGTCATGCTTGGTATCACTTTAGGTGTGTCTTGGCAATGCCAATGTCATGCCCATGCTGATTAATGCTTGAACCACCATGCTCTACCTCTGTTGCCATTTTGCCTGTGTTTGTGCATCTATTGACTTTTCATGTAGAATATGTTCTAGTATTGAAACAAACATAAACTCAGCCTTTATCTGTTCCTTATAACCATATGGGACTTTGAGACACAATCAAGTATAGTCTTGCATCAGATGCAAGGTGGTCTTGTGAATTTTTGCTTGAAGGTTTACGTACTGAGAGGATCATGGAATGAACTGAAATGTCGCCTGCATCTTGCACTGGTAGGGCTGGTGGTGGCTGAAGTGTTCTAGGTGATATGGAGGACGGTTTAAACTTGAGATGATTGTTACATTGCAATCCTTGTGTATGTGACTTGTAATAAATTGTGGAAAATTTTTCTGAAAATGTTAAAAGTGCAACAGTTGTTTGATGGAGAATGGATTCCCTTTGCATCAATAAGTTCCTCTGTAGTATGCTTGAGTTTGTATTATATTCTTTCAGTTCTTTGACTAGCAGAAGTCTTGCTGATGCAGATTACTTATCCTACGGTTGTGCGGACACTTGGCTTCATATTGGAATGTGAAATTCAATCTACTGGTTCGGCACATGGGAAGAAGAAGAAATCAAAACTACACGTATCTAACTCTGATCGTGTTGCGGTTGTCAAAGGAGAAAAAGCACTGACGTTTCTGAATTCCTTACTTGACATATTGATTTTGAAGAAAGATATAACTAACAGGTCTGTTTTCACCAAATACTCAAATTCTTGACATTGAATTATACCTCTATATGCCCCTACTGTTCCATACTTGCATTCTCTAACTTGCTCGATTCATTTTGATGTTGTAGGGAATTTCTTGTAGGGCCTTTATTTGAGCTTCTCGGGAAAATCATCTCAGGTGAGTTAGGATCATCCCAAGTCAGAAATTGGTCCCATGCTTCATCTGACACTTCCCAGACCATTTCTAGCACTGCGTTCTACACTCAACAGACCCTTTTGTTAGTACTGGAAGATATTGTAGCTTCACTTGTAAATGCCAATCCTCTGAAGGTTTGTCCTACGTCACAAATTTTCGAATTTACAGGAAATGGTTACATGCTATACCGACAACTTGTTTATATACTTGTTTGCTTCAAGTACCTCTTCTCCTTGCAGGATGATATTACAAACAAAATTGATGTTGAAATGTTAGTCAAGGGTGCCCATTCTGTGAAAGATGGGGTCACGCGCAACCATGTATTTACACTTTTGACATCCATTATGAAAGTCATTCCAGATAAAATATTGGAGCATATATGGGATATACTCACTATGATTGGAGAATCAACTGTGACACAGGTTTGTTGATACATCTAGTGATCTCTTACAAGTTATACTATTGTAAATTCGTATCTGGCAGTGTAAACTGCTTGCATCTGTCTTTATTTTTTGCTTATTTTTTTACCAAATATTTGTTAGTGGAATTTGTAAATAGAAATATTAATGTCATTTTCAAAAAGAAAAAGTGTTAGCTTCTTTATCACTTCTTCCTTTGAATTGTCCCATCTTGAAAACAAGCCTTGACTGTAAAAGAAATAGAAATTGTAAGGAAATTATTTAATGTTTGGCTGTGTATCCTGCAAATTTATAGATTGACAGCCACTCCCAGCGTGTCTTTGAAGATCTTATAACTGCTGTTGTTCCTTGTTGGTTGTCCAAGACAGGAAATACTGACAAATTGCTACAGGTTCTCTTATCAGTTTTAGTTCTGCGCATTCGTCGAGTATTATGCTGGGCTAGTTGCTTTCAAACTAATGTTGTATTTCTGCTTATGCTTACAGATTTTTGTGAATGTATTGCCTGAGGTTGCTGATCACAGACGGTTGTCAATTATGGTATACCTGCTGAGGTAGTGTCCCTGGACAAAGTTTTGGTTCCATTACTTCTTTGAGCTTCTGCTTAAGTTGATATGTCCTGTGCAGGATTCTGGGAGAGCGAAGTAGCTTGGCTTCATTGCTCGTTCTTCTTTTCCAGTCATCAATTTCAAGGAAAGGGCAATCTTGGCTTGTTGACATGCATGATCCAGATGATCTTGCATCTTCTTTACAAAGAGAATGGGAATATGCCTTTGCAGTTCAGATTTATGATCAGTATTCATATAAGATATGGCTTCCTTCCCTTGTTATGCTGCTTCAACTTGTGGGAAATGGAAATCCACACAAAGAAATGTTTGTACTGTTGTTATTTGCAATGGAATTTGTCTTAAACAAATTACAGGATCCACAGTTTACGTTCAGTCTTGAATCAAGTGAAGATCTGGACAATATACAGGTGCCAAAAATTTTCTAAACTCCTTTTTCTCTATTTCCTGTCAGATGAATGTATTAAATTATCTCTGAAAATTGTTTTTGTGTTTTCAAGAATATATTGCGCTACTATAAATGATGACTGTTATCTTGCCCTTTGTCCCCCCTGCCTGCTAGTTTTGGAATTTTATGCAGTGGTGATTTAACAGAATTAGTGGGTGAGGGCTAGATTCTGGGAGATGACTTGTTGTAACTGTCAGATAAGAGATGGTATACTTAAAACCCCTGCTATCATTCTGGAGGCATATTATAAAAGGCCATTGAAGTACATATCTTTTTTCCCTTAATAAGTACTAATAACCATTTATTTCTCATAGTAAGGATAATGTTAACAGTTTATTGCATCATACAGTTTTTTGTTTGAATATTTAATTAGATCAATGCCTGTGATCCAGTTTTTTGGTTGCAGATTGTTTGTTTTTTACTGCAGTGAACATGGCAAGTGCACTTATGTTTATGGTTGCTATTTTGGCAGAGTACTCTGCAAGATCTACTGGAGAATGTTGTTATTCTTTCGCAACTAATGGTAACAAAAGGAAAGCAAATCAGTATTGCTGTTGAATTGAGGAAAAAATTGAACGAACGTATGCATACTGTCTTGAGGACTCTTACAACAGTTATGATCCCCTCGGCCTACTTCAGGGCCATCAGTAATTTACTTGGCCACGTTGATTTAAACATGCAGAAAAAGGTATGTTGTTTGATATTCTTGGGAATTTCTGATGGAATTAATACTTTTTTTGTAGGTAATATTCATTAATTTTTCATGTTTAATTTTAAAAAAAGTCAACTTAATTCCATGGGTGTGCATTATGTTGATGTCTTTTTTGAGTATGTATTGGAATAGCTATTTCCTTGGCTAATTGTTTGATATATTCTCTAACTTGTATCAATTCATGTTTTGACTACTCTATGTGTCATCAGGCTCTTCGGCTTGTCAGTGAGACGTTGAGGGACCATGATTTGATCAAAGCAAAGAGCAGGAGAAGAACAGAATTAGCAAGAGCTGATTGGATTCATATGGATGATAATTCAATTGAGTCTTTCAATAGAATGTGCTTGGGAATTGTTCAGCTAGTTGAATCTACAACATATGACTCTGATAGTTCCCTGAAGTTGTCAGCAGTTTCTGCAATTGAAGCCTTGAGTCACAGCTTTTCTTCTAACCATTCCGTCTTCAGCATGTGTCTTCCCCCTATTGTAAGAGTAATTAGTTCAAAGAACTTAGCTGTATCATCTGCTTGCCTTCGAACAACTGGTGCCCTGGTTAATGTCCTTGGACCAAGAGCATTAGCTGAGCTGCCTCGAATAATGGAGAATGTGATAGAAAAGTCTAAAAATTATTCATTCTCAACTCATGAAATGAAATATGATCATAACAATGACACCTCCACTGCTTCATTAACTTCTAAAGAATCTCTTATGCCATCAGTTCTTGTGACTCTTGTGGCAGTGGTAGACCAGCTTGGTGGTTTTCTGAATCCATATCTTGGAGATATCATAAGCCTTATGTTGCTTACCCCTGAGTATACATCAGCATCTAAACTAAAGCTAAAACTTCACGCTGATGTAATACGGAGGCTCCTTACTGAGAAAATCCCTGTGAGTCTATAGAACCTAATTTGTCTTTCTTCCTAGTTTCTGATTGGTTCTGCAATAAATATCCTTATTTCTTCTGTATAGGCTCGACTTGCTCTGCCGCCTATGCTTAAAATATATCCCAGTGCTGTGGAGTCTGGGGATTCATGCGTGGTGATTGCCTTTGAGATGTTGGCAAGCTTAATTGGTAAAATGGACCGATCTGCTATTGGTGGTTACCATGGAAAAATATTTGATCTCTGCTTGCGCGCTCTTGATCTTCGGCATCAAAACCCTGTTTCTATTCAAAATATTGATGCTGTTGAAAAAGGCATCCTTGTCGCAGTTACATCTCTGACAATGAAACTTACAGAAACCATGTTCAAGCCTCTCTTTATTAGAAGTATAGAATGGGCAGAGTCTAACCTGGAAGAAACAGTGAACAGCGGGGGTGGACCTGTTGATAGAATGATATCTTTCTATGCTCTGGTGAATAAACTTGCTGAGAACCATCGGTAAACCAGCATCTATACTCCATACTTTCCTACCTATTTCTTTATCTATTTTCAATGTAATTTTCTACCAAGAGAATCACCATTTTAGATTTCCTGAAGTCTTCTATTGTATTCCAATTCTTCAAATCCAAATAGTCATTTTTTTTTCTACTTAGTTTGTCGTGTTTCCTAGGGGAGAGGGGTGTAAGGGGATTTGTTGGGCAAATGTGGTCTTGTGGAAGGAGTGCAGGCATTAGGCTACTATCTCAGCCTGTTGGAGTATCAAATTATTGCTTTGCTCATGTGGTTCTAAATAGTATCAAGATATTTCTTTTCTCATGTGGTTCTAAATAGTAACAAAATATATATTTGTTACTAGGAGAACATTTAATGGCATTTTGAGTATTCTTCCAATATCATACCACAAAGAAAAATATATTCTTACAATATCATTCTCCTGCCCAGGTCATTATTTGTACCTTACTTCAAATACTTACTTGAGGCTTGTGTCAAGCATCTTACTGATACTGGAGGTGCCAGTGTTACTGGTTTGGTTCGGAAGAAGAAGAAAGCCAAGATTCAGGAAGCTGGAAGTGGTAATATAGAGGGAAACAGCATTGTATCTCTAAAAAGCTGGCATCTAAGGGCATTAATTATATCAGCCTTACATAAATGTTTTTTGCACGACACTGGAAACCTGAAGTTCCTTGACTCCTCAACTTTCCAGGTTTGTGAATTGTCATTTATAGTTTAGCTGATATATTGTGTTTACTTTTCATCTTCGAATCATTTAACAAATAAAAGTTTGTCCACACCTTAAAATCAATCTGTATAGCCTGGCAAAAATCATCCAAAGAATTATTACTTCCAAATAATCCGTATTTTTTCAGATTTTTTTGAACATTTTGTTCTCATTGGTGTTATGCGCTAATTACAGACTTAAGGTTGTAGAAATATATCAAATGAATGGGCTTTCAAAATTGACCAATTCCCCCTTTTACTACTTTCTATTCCCTTCCATTTTCCCTGAACCTGAATGCTAGATGCAAGAATTTACACCAATTTAGAGAATTATTAATTTCTTTTGGGATGATGAGTGCAAGTTTCTTTGTCTTGGGTAGCTAGTGGTTTAACCTTACTAAATTTGTTTACACAAGTACATGGCATATTTCTGCTGGAAGTAAGAAAGTTGGTTTGTTATTGTCTATCGTGTTAATGTATTGTCCATGAACTCTTCTCATATGAAATCTATGCAAAATATCTGTAGTTGATTAATTTCTTAATTTTATTATATTATCATTGCAGGTTCTTCTGAAACCCATCGTGTTACAACTTAACATAGAAACTCCGACGTCCCTGGAAGACCATCCAGAGATTCCATCTGTCCAGGAAGTTGATGAATTGTTAGTTGTGTGCATTGGTCAAATGGCTGTGACTGCAGGAACTGACCTCCTGTGGAAGCCCCTGAACCACGAGGTAAGAATGAGAATTTTTGTACAATGATGATAACAAGTAAATTGAATTGTTAAATAATGCAATAAAAATAATAATCACAACTCTGCTGGCACTTTTGCACGCATTTTGTGGAATGTTGCAGGTATTGTTGCAAACACGAAGTGAGAAGATGCGATCTCGAATTTTAGGATTAAGAATTGTTAAGTACCTTCTCGATAGTCTAAAAGAAGAATATTTGGTACTACTACCGGAGACCATCCCATTCCTTGGTGAATTACTGGAGGATGCAGAGTTATCTGTCAAATCCCTTGCTCAGGATATTCTGAAGGAAATGGAATCCATGAGTGGTGAATCTCTTAGGCAATATCTGATGTAGTTTCCATTTCTGATACTTCCATTTAAGTTATCTCTGTCAAGAGCCCGGTTTGTAGCCTAGTCGAAGATTGTCGGACAACATTTGTTTCTCCTCGTCCAGGGTTCGAACATGTGGGCAGATTACAAGGGGTTGGGGAAATTGCCCCAATTTGGTCCCATGTGAAACGATAATCATACTCTTGAGTCGAATGTAAATTGTGTAACTTAGGCTTATAGAATAGAAGAGTTGGAGTTTATCAGTCGGCCAAAATTTTGGGAGGTTTCTTGAGGTGAGCTTACAGGATATGAGGACAATGACCATTGTTCATGATGATATATCCGAGTCTTGATAGTCTCGTGTTTTTGTAATCAGAAGCTTTCATGTATATAACAGAATTTTGTTCCATTTCGTGTTAAACCAGCAGATCAGCCATTATCATACAGAAGAAGATTCGTTCATACATTTATCTTCGAAGTTGAAAGAGGTTTTGCGGTGTTTCTCTTGTAACTTGAGCGTGAACCTGTTGATCTATTCCGAGATAACTTACTCTAGGTTTTGGATCCAATGGTTGATCCGTTTGGATGCCCTAATACAGTTTTCTTCCTTAGATCTGGTTATGGCCACGGATATTCTAGTTCTAGGTGCTCCCAGACTGCTCCAAGGATTGTATCTTCTTCATAAATTATTCCTCGTCCAATCCTATTCGAACTACTTAAAAATAGCTTTATTTTAGTAATTTTTATTTAAGACATCGTTTTGATCTTAATTTTTTTAAATTTATAGATCAAAATGATTCGTGTTAAATAGGAGATCCTACTGTTTGAGCAAGGCCTTGCACGGGACCTAGATTATCGGGACAATATCTTCTGTTTAATATTATGGTGTTTTATTCTGTTTCATGCATTTTAGTCATTTATTTATATGAGATATGTGTTTATTTATGCGAAATTTACGTGTGATTTACATAAATAAATGATTGAGATTCATGAGAATAAGATACTATAAAATTAGACAGAAGATCCTAACTCTAGATTATCATTCTAAGGCCCCATCTTTTAGTCATCTCCGACAAGGTCATGCGCCAGTCCTGGAAGGGACGAGAACGTCAGACGCGGAAGTCTCCATTCAAATGCAGGGTTTGTGCTTTTCCACGGTGGAGAGTTGCTAGGAAGCTGCCCTTGCCTTGCTTTTCCCCTTCTTTGATAAGACACGAAATAAGAAGGCCAATGAATTCTACGGCATGAAGTGTCTAGGAGATTTCAATTATTTTAAATTATTAAAAAAAGTATTTTATAATGTTAGAGATTGCTATAAGTCCACTTGTCTTTAAGAATTTCAGGGGTCAGGTTCTTGTTTCCTGAAATTGCTAGGTTCTTCTCCCCCTGAAATTGCTAAGAGGTCGCTTTCCGTCCTCTTGTCACGTTTCATGTAATAAAAATCAACTAAACTGATGTTTCGCTCAAGTCTTGCGTACCCATTACCCCATTCCAGATCTAATCAATTACTCTGTTTGAAATTTATCTCCAGGAAATTTCTTACTAGTTTCTTGAGCCAGGAAAACGCAAAATATATTTGATATAGCTTCATTCTTTTTGGTGTTGCGATGATCACAGAGACCTTGCTGCTGAGGCAAAATGAGTACATCGAGACGCGCAGACGATGGTCTAAAGAATCTCGAAAATTATGATAACCATGAACTTGAAGATTACCATTTGTGCTCTCCTGCAACTTTGGCAGAAGATGAGTTTCAGTTCCAGGAGACACGGAGTGAAGACTGCCACCAATCTCCATTAAAAAGCCTGGATCTTTCATGGTCTAGGGAAACACAGAGACTTCGACCACGTCCATTCTCTTTCGTTGCCGTGGCCGAGGAAGGCAGATTTGGAGACATGAGAGAACTGCTGAAGGAAATGCCTGTGTCTGCTATGGAGAAAACACCAAGAGGTAATACTGCTCTTCACTTGGCAGCTATGAATGGCAATCTTGAAACTATCAGAGCCATAATTAACAGTCAAGAAGTCGGTGGCAATACAACTCTTCACCTTGCCAGCTCCAGGAAACAACTTCAGGTAATTATCTGGATTCTGCACTTTGTTATTTAGGATAAATAAATTGGTAGTTGATCATGAGGTTGTTAAAATTTGACAGCAGTTGGTATGGTTCATCAGTGTTTTCAAATTAAAGCTGTCGCCTTAGGATTAGTAATGGATCATTATCATACCTTTTTTTGTTGCTAAAACTCATAATTTAGTCTCAGTACCTAGTTCTCATTTTTGTTTAAACATGCTAGAGTCATTTACTGAGTAAAATATTTGAATTTGATCGTGATACCTGGAAACAACTTCAAGTAATTATCTGGATTCTGCACTTTTTTATTTCGGATAAATAGATTGGTAATTGATCATGAGTTTGTTAAAATTTGACAGCAGTTGGTATGGTTCATCAGTGTTTTCAAATTAAAGCCGTCGGCTTTGGTTTAGTAATGGATCATTCTCATATCTTTTTTTGTTGCTAAAACTCATAATTTAGTCTCAGTAACTAGCCTTCATTTTTTTGTAAACATGCTAGAGTCATTTACTGAGTAAAATATTTGAATTTGATCATGATACCTGGAAATCAGAGATGTTTATTTTCTGCAGCAGAACCAGAAAATGTCAGCAGTTATGTTTATTTCTTTCCTTGAACAGGTAAAGTCATCATAATTTTAGTTTGGTTTTACTGGATTATCATGCACGATGTCAAGTGCACTCTAATTTTCTGATACTAACTGTTGGATTTTATAATCAGAAATTAACTAAAATAAAGTAGAATAAAAAAAAGTAATGCAAGAGACAATTTATTGATAAGTGTTAAAGGCCTAAATATATAAGCAATAAAATAACAAACTTAGTTAATGTTTAGATAAAGATTGAGCAAACAAATCAAAAATTTAAAAGTTTAACAAATAATAACTTTATTTTAATAGATAAATTTTTTATCTTTTAAAAAATAACATATCTTATCTTTATTACTTTCCAAATTTTATCTTTAAACAAAGATTTCATTTTTAACAACTTTGAATTATTCTTCAACATTCCTTTTTGATTCAAAGTTGTAAAACTTTTTTGAATTTGATGATGTATTTCCCATCACCCTTAATATTTGGAGCACATCTCTCCACAATTTTTTTCTTTAGAGCACTTCTTTCTATTCTTCAACACTTCTTACCAATTAAAAGATGTTGTCTTCTTTGATCAGTTACACTGTATTTGCTTGTTCTCTATTGTTGAACTTGCAATTTTTTTTTCATAAAGCATTGAGAATTTCCTTTATGCGAGCAATCTTTCTTTTCATGACCAAACTTTTTATAAAGACCATATTGAGAAATATTTCCTTTCTTTTTTTATGACAGAACCTTTGCTAGATAGGCTCTCTCTACCATCTTTATACTTTTTTAGTTTCTCATTGCCCTTCTTTGTTCCTGAGCTTGTAAAGTATAAATCACCCATAGGTCTCTCAAAATCTTTGAGAGCTCTGATACTATGATGGATTTTAGAATTAT
>JANKYF010000006.1:67606339-67630595 GCA_029829435.1 Erythroxylum hondense
GACAGCAAGAAGGTGCTATTTGACAACGATTCTCACCGACAACAAGCAGCAGTAGCTACTTTTGAGGTTGAGGAGAACCGCATTGGAGTGAAAGAGAAGCATTTGTGATGTGAAAGTTAAGTGCAATCTAATATTCCTACTCATTCTTTACATTCTCTTGATTCTTATTCTTCTATTCCATTACAAGTTGATCTTACTACTCATACTTCTTCTAACTCGTAGGTACCAATCTGAAAATTAGTTTATAATTGTATCACCTATACAATTATAAATCAATTAAAACTTATATTCATCATTTTAACTATTTTCTCATCTCTCCTTAGCCATATTAATTAGAAATTAACTAATGAAATTAACCCTAATTACTTGAGCACTAAAGGTTTTATATAGTAGAAACTTTAAAAATGAGAAAGATTCATTAAACCTTAGTCACTTCACATATTAAAGTGTTCAAGAAATTATGTATTAGTATCTAATCAAGCAACATATTGTGACAAATAAAAAACTAGAAGGCGTTTTAATAATTAAGTGAAACAATCATGAAAAAGAAACACATAAGAATATTCAATACTTAAACATGTACTCCAATATTTAACAGCCAACAATATGCCAACAACAAACATGAACTCCAATATTTAACAAATACCTGGTGAGGTTATTGAAGACAATGAGAAGATTGTATGCTCTGGCTAAAGTTTTCTGGACCACTTCAAGCTGCAAATCAAAATTTTAAATGTATTGCATATAAATTCAGCGCAAGTTAAGTGAAATAGATTTCAACTTCTATTAAAGTGGCTATCTATAACCTCGAACTTGGGCACTATAATCACTGAATCGTAGAGATAATTTAGCTTATATTAATTGTGTAACTAAATAAAAGATAATTTAGACATTAATTTGTTCAAAGCTAAAAATAACATAATCTGTTGGATAACAAACTTTAAAAAGTAGAAACTCTGCATCAGATCCTATCAACACCAGTACAAAATTTACAGGGGCAAATAAGCAGCAGATTTACCTTTTTCCATCGGGATTGAAAGCCAAAGCATTTATGGCCCCAAAATGCCCTTTCACACCTCCAATTTCCTCTTGTAGTATCTGAGCATAAAAAGCCAGCAAAAACAAATCAAAAGGTGTCCAAACAATCGACTTTCCAAAAACATAGAAATAAACAGTGATAAATTTAAGTTAACCTTGTCGTAGAATTTTGCTTCAAACTTTCCAGCACGATGATCTGTTGTAGTGACAGCTGATGCGTCCTGACCACCTCCAAGCACAACCTGTACAGCACAGCAGACAAGATCTTGAAAACTTAAGTATAAAACTTATACGCGCATGGCCATATTGATCAGCTATATGCCTATATCAAATTTTATAGGGAAAACTTTGCTGGCTGACCCAAACTGATTTGGACAATCCATCAATAAGTCCATGTTACAATAAAGGGATTCATGAAACCAAACTGAAACCAGATAGAGGAAATGATGTGAAGAATCATGAAACTTTCTTCTCCAGTTTGGAAGTAACATCAGAAGCTTCAAAAGAAGAGGGGGATGCTGAGTGTAATTCTTTTATTTCAGGAATTTCACCACAGATTTCAAAACAAAGGAATGACAGTTCCTCGGTTGATGTTCCTGGTAATCTAGGTAACCAAGTTGGAATATTATCAAAAGTTCCAAAAAGAAACCATAAAGTTAGTAATTTATCTGCTACTCCAGATGTGTTCCTCAAGAGTTCAGAAGAATATGCAGGAGAATTTGTAAAGGAAAATCAAGTCAAAACTTTTACTGAGTAATTGCAAGAACAAAAAAAATGTTGGTTATAAGTTTCTCAAACCCAGAACACGAATAATAAGAGGAAAACGCCAAGACAATTTGGGTATTCATAGTTTTAGCTTTTTTCATATCGTTGCCCATAAACCAAAATCTAACTATCGCATAAAGTTTTAGTGGTTCTCCAGAGCAAACGCAAATTCCATTTGTATTGCCAGAACTCCAAGGCTCACCAAAATAATCGCAAGCCTCTTATTCCAGAATTCTAGAATTAAGCAAAGAGGCAGACAATGATCTTCGAAAAGTAATTAAGCAACAGCTACATTTAATCGTTCAAACAAAGAGGGCATTCTAAACTCAATTAAACCCAGATTACATCGTCGACTTCAATGACTTACCTCAACCAAGACGCACACGCACTCCGACTGTAGATGATAGACGGCCGTCAACTGGTGAAGCAACCTCCACAATGACAGACGGAAGGCGACAGAAACGTGGGCGACACTGTTCGAGGAGGAGGGAATGAATCTGGGGGGGAGAGTGATAAATCTGGTTCGAGGAGGAGAATGAATCTGGGGCGGTTCGAGGAGGAGGGAGAGTGAAAAATCTGGGGGGGAGAGTGACAGAAATCAGAGACGGAAGGGAAACGTGGGCGGGAGAGTGATAAATCTGGGGGTAACTAATTACGTGGACAAGGCCTTCTCCGACGTTTACTTCTCAAGGACGTCGTTTCTTGTTTTTTTCTACGTCTTTCTACCGAAACGACGTCAAACACTTCAACTTTCTTCGACGTCTAAATACGACGTCTCAGAATATTGGACCTTTTAATGACGTGTTTTAAGACGTCGTGAAAAGATTAGCTCATTCTCGACGTCTACTTCTCAAACGACGTTAAAACTATAGTTTTGTTGTAGTGATAACAGGCTTATAAGATTCCATTCCAATTGATACTCCTAAGAAAATCAATATCAAACATCAACAAGATGATGCTGATAACTATATATGAATTTTGTAACAGAACATCATATTCATAAAAATTAATTTTAATATTACTTATAATGATTCTAAGTCTAAAAGTAAATTTATTTATCAATAATCTCATTTGAAAAATTTTATAAAACTATAAACTTAAAATTAATTAATATTAGATAGATTAAAATTTTTATTTTTCTATTTTAAAATATAAGATTTTATATAATGTCATAAAATTTTCAATTAGGTTTAATATGAACTTTGTAATTCTCATTATAATCAAAGCATAATGACAATTAAATTTTTGGTGCATCTAGACGATTTTTCACCAAAAGGATCAACATTTGGATAAGCCTTTTACTTAGTGACCCTTTAGCAACCATTAAAAGGGACGACACACAAACTAGATCGAGCCAACAGCAATTCATTAGGGATCTTTGAAACCACACAGCTTCCCCAAAAGCTGGTTGAATGCTAAACTCAAACATTCACATTACGATTTTGATTGACGTTACCTGCAACCTCCTAAAAATTTCTCGGGGGTATTTCTATGAATGTTGCAGGAAATTTAGAGGAAAGCTGCACTCTCCTTTCCTGCAGGACTTGAATATCACCAGTCTACCAAGTCTACGACTAACTTTATTGGAAATTATTGTATATTAGGAATTCTTCTAGACCGTAGGATATTGTTTTCCTTTTAGATTGGATCTGTTAGCCGACCTTTAGGGAAGTTGTCAAAGAAGAAGGGGCTTGTCACTTCTATATATTGACATACTGATAACGAGTAAAAGGAAAAGATTCTCCTCCATCGACAGTGTGCTATCGTATCATACATAAAATGCATTGTTTCTTCTTTTCTTTTTCCTGGAAACCCAGAGAAAACTTTCCAACCACCACCAACGTATCGGATACGTGTTGGGTAGTCATTATTAATCAGAAACTGGAGACTTGTCGTTCTTGTTGGAACGGGGAAAGAAAAGAGTTATGCATATACTCAACCCGAAATGTACAAAGAAATTGCGGCGATATCGTCGCCATGGGCTGTCCATGCATCTCCGATCGTTAACACTGTTACTGATTGTCAACATCAACTGTTTCGTTTCCTGGAAACTTCCTTGAGTGTGAACGAAGAAGTTGATTCAAGAGCCAAACCTAACACGGCAATATCAAGGATATTCGACGGCTTCCGAATACGCTTTTTAACCACGGTTTGTGCTTGGCTCTTATGGTAATTTTCGTAATAATGTTCCTATTATTCTTAGATTATCTATATGTTGCAATTGCATTCTTAATGTAATTAGAGATGACAAAAAGATTGGGATCAACTTGATTTAAATTAACTTAAACTTAATAGATAAAATAGATTTTGATTAAATTTTAGATCGAATTTAAGATATAAAAAATTCTATACTCCACTAACTGCTAAATTAATCTAAAATTTTAACCTAAAATTCAATTTGATTAAATTTATATTGATTATCAACAATAAGTGTAACTTATAATTTGCAATTCAAAATCTTGGTTTATACTAATAGAAAAGAAAAATTTTCATGTCAACCACTTTTGAAGACTTGTTCTATCTAAATCCAAATAAAGCTTATTTGTAGAAGTTTTATAACTTGAATATTAGCATAAGTTTGGATAAAAAATCCTTCCATTTCATATGAAATTTAAGGAGTTTGTATATGAAAAACTTCTTTATTGAGCCAATAATTTATATAATTTTTAATAATTAAAACATTGTCAAATTTTGTTTTTAGGAGAAATTATTATATATTTGTAGAAAAATAGAGCTGACAGACAAATTCAGGCTCAAGTTAAAGTTGAGAGATAAAGTCTAATTTAATTAGTATTTAAGTCAAATTTTAGTATAATAAAACAAATTAAAATTTGATCTTAAAATGCTTGATTTAAATTAACTATTATGAAATATGAATTATAACTCAAAATTTAAATTTTGTTGTAAAGTTTAATCAATTTCGAAATTATCAATAGGTTCACACCTAAAATAAATTTTTTTAGACTTATTGCCAAAATTAGAAAAAGAAAAAAGAAAATCTTTTAGGATTTTTGTTGTATTGTGCATTGTGATGACCATACATTCACTTTTAATGGACTAAATATGTATTGATTAATCATAACCGTATAAAGGCTTTTAAGAAAATTCATATCGAAAGTGATGATTATAATAAAAGTAAATAAAATTTGAAGAGAAAAAAGGAAAAATCATAGAAGTTATATAAGATTAGCAATTCTAGACCTTAGGAACTATAAAAGTGGATTAGTAAATTAAAGTATCAAAAACTGTGATCCTTTATCATAGGTAGATGGTTTTTCTTCATCACCTCCATCTTTCAATTCGATCTTAATTGAAGCTCGATACAGAGAAGGATGGGCATAAAGTAAGGGTACATTACCACAAAAATAATCAAGTAGGACCTGAAAGTTTATAACAAAACAGTATCTAGGCCCTGCTACACTTGCTCCGTGTGAATGTGATCGATTGTTCCACTTTTGCTCTTCAGACGCCAAAACACATATTTTGATGCAGTGAACACTAATGCTCCGGAGAAAATGAAAGTAAGAGCTGATAACCACAGAAAGCGAGAGCCCGAAATGTTGGAAGAACCGATCCTGACAGAAAACTTTGGGAGAGTCTTGTCCATGATAAGGGCATAGACAATAAACGTAGTGATTACAACCCAAAGGAGAACAGCTCCGAAAGGAAGTGACCATATGAGAATTCCCATTATCAGTAGACTGGAGAACAGCCCGATCGCGTTGAACAACATTAGGTAGAAGATGGTCGGAAGCTGACCAGAGATCACGCCTATGAAATAGAATGTTGTCTTCGTAGCTTTTTCCTCGTCAAGTCCACGAGGCAGGTTGCAGATGACAGTAAAAGCAGTACCAACGATCATTATTAAGACCACTAACAGCATATTCCTTGTCTCCAATTGCCAAGGCGAGAAAAGTAGCCTTCTCCTGAAAGATTGTGGCTGTTTCTCCGGCGGCATCGAGAAACGCCCACGCCCTTCAATTGCTCCGGCCCGGCTAAGGATGCGCTCAATTTGGTTTTCACGAGCTCGGTTATGAGGATTTTGGTAGTAGACATCCAAGGCGGTCTGACCATTTTTGTTCATGGAATTAACACTCAAGACCCGGGGACTTGGACAGTTATCCGGAAGCAACAAATTCACAACCTGCATATGACATAAATAATTGGTAGGCATTTGCATGTTCGTCACATTTATAAAGAGTAAACATGAGAGAGAAATTGGGTTACCCTGATTGACATTTTCGAAGTTGCGATGTGCAGAACTGTGTTGCCCTCGTGATCTTTCCTGTTCAGAAGATTTTCTAGTTGAAACTTCGTTACCTCCTGAAACAATACCTGGAAAGCCGTCCAATGTTCACGCTTCAGGGCAAGATGGAGAGCTGTTTCGTGCTGGTGGGTCAGCCTCCGAAGAGACTCGGGACATGCATCAACTAAAACCCTTATGGCTTCCTCATTTCCGCTCATTGAAGCTATATGGAGAGGAATCATGGATTCATTATCCTCCACAAGGCATATCTGAGAACTGAGTTCTGCTAATAACTTCATTTCACGAACACACCCCTTGAAGCACGCTAAGTGCATGGCCGTGTAACCGTCCTGGTTTTTAGCAGAAACCAGTTCGGATTTTCTTCTTCCCAACTCGGCCGCAACAAGGAGGCTACCGTGTTCACAGGCCGTGATGAGTAAAGTTTTCCCTTTCGTAGCCCTTTCTGCTTCATCCAGTAGTCCTGGATTTGTTGAAAGTAACTGAATCACCTCTTGGATATAGTCTTTGCTAATGGCATCCAAGAACGGAGCTATTGAATTCGCTGTTGGGACCATATTATAGGAAACCTGGCAAGAGGACTTTTGGGCTGTAATATGTTAAGACTCTTATGAGGCTATTTATAAGAGTCTTAACATATTACAGCGAAGATTCTCACAACATCTCATTATATTAGATTGATAGTATCCAATTCCTAATCTGCAGAGAGACTGGGATTGACAAGTTTGCTCTGCTTCTTTGAGGAAGACTCCGATGCATGCATGCACTTTGAACTATATAAATTCATAACAATAGTTCCTTCTGTGAAGAGAATAGGAAATGAGAGAGCAGCTTCTGTATTAAGTAGGGAGAGATTCACTTCATTCGTATGTTTTCCTTTGTTTTAGGGCTGCATCCAATTTATAATGCTGTATGTCCCAATTTCTCTCTTTTTTAAAATTTTTTATCGTAATTAATAATTTTCTCATTTTTTATATTAAACTGGACTAAAAGACTTCAAAAGTCGTATGGTCTTACCATTGAAGTTTCTTCAATCTTGTGACCCAACAATAATTTTTAAGAAGTTTACGAATATTGTCATAGCAATTTTGAGTCACGAGATTGACGAAAATTTAAAAAAAAATTATAAGTTCGAAACTTCCATCAAATTTCACTTTCTTAAAAAAAAAAATAAGTTTATTAAAAACAAAAAGTTTAAATTAACAAAAAGTTTAAATTGAGACATGAGTATCCCTTAATCCAATTTTGTTTAATATTAGAATACAATTGTAAATCTAGTTTAATTAAATTTAATTAGGAAATATAACACTATAATTATTTTTAACTATAATTGGATTAAGCAGAGCAAACTTGTCAATCCCACATATTAGGAATTGGATACTATCAATCTTGGATTCAAAAGGTGGAACGCCCATCCTAGGCGTCCCTACATTCCGGCCCGATATTGTATGAGGGAGGTAAATCACAGTTTGATCCCAGTCAATTTCTCAGAAAGGCGGCTCAGTGCACAGTACATACAAGGAGTCACCACATTGAATGAGCTCCCACACTGCCGCTGTCGAGACTCGAACCTGAGACCTTGGACTCACTTTCTTTCCCAATGACCAACTGAGTTACCCGCACAGGCTGGATACTATCAATCTAATATAATGAGATGTTGTAAGAATCTTCGCTGTAATATGCTTTGTTGTCAATGATCTCAACATTGCCACAGATGAAACTACATTTGTGAGAGAACCTAATGAGTTGGTGAAAAAATTAATCGATGAGATGTTGTACACAACAAAAATCCTAATGATTTTCTTCTTTTTTTTCTCTAATTTTGGTAATAAGCCTGAAAAGGTCTATCACCAATTTATTTTAGGAACCTATTGATAATTTTGAAATTGATTAAACTTTACAACAAAATTTAAATTTGAGTTATAATTCATATTTCAAAGTAGTTAATTTTCATCAAGTATGTTAAGATCAAAATTTAAATTTTTTTATTATACTAAAATTTGACTTAAATCTTAATTAAATTAGACTTTATCTCTCAACTTTAACTTTAGCCTGAATTTTTCTGCTATCCCTATATTATAATAATAATAATAATAATAATATGTCCTAAAAACAATTTTTGGCAATGTTTTAAGTATTAAAAATTATATAAATTATTGGTTCAATAAAGAAGTTTTCATATACAAACTCCTTAAATTTCATATGAAATAGAAGGATTTTTTTAATCCAAACTTATGCTAATATGGAAGTTATAAAACTTCTACAATTAAGCTTATTTGGATTTAGATAGAACAAGTCTTCCAAAGTTGTTGACATGATATATATTGAAAATTTTTCATTTCTATAATTAGTATGAACCAAGATTTTGAATTGCAAATTATAAGTTACACTTATTGTTGATGATAAGTATAAATTTAGTCAAATTGAATTTTAGGCTAAAATTTTAGATTAATTTAGTAGAGTTTAGAACTTTTTAGTGAGTTAGTAGAGTTTAGAACTTTTTATATCTTAAATTCGATCTAAAATTTAATCAAAATCTGTTAAGGTTAAGTTAATTCAAATCAAGTTTATCCCAATCTTTTTGTCATCTCTAGTTACATTAAGAATGCAATTGCAACATATAGATAATCAAGAATAATAGGAACTCTATTACGAAAATTACCATAAGAGCCAAGCAGAAACCGTGGTAAAAAAGTGTATTCGTAAGCAGTCGAGTATCCTTGGTATTGCCGTGTTAGGTTTGGCTCTTGAATCAACTTCTTCGTTAACACTCAAGGTAGTTTCCAGGAAACGACGCAGTGATGTTGACAATCAGTAACAGTGTTAACGATCGGCAACAGTAACAGTGTTAACGATCGGAGATGCATGGACAGCCCATGACGACGATATCGCCGCAATTTCTTTGTACATTTCAGGTTGAGTATATTCATAACTCTTTTCTTTCCCCGTTCCAACAAGAACGCGTCTCCAGTTTCTGATTAATAATGACTACCCAACACGTATCCGATACGTTGGTGGTGGTTGGAAAGTTTTCTCTGGGTTTCCATGAAAAAGAAAAGAAGAAACAATGCATTTTATGTAAGTCGTAGACTTGGTAGACGGGTGATATTTAAGTACTGCAGGAAAGGGGAGTGCAGCTTTCCTCTAAATTTCCTGCAACATTCATAGAAACACCCCCGAGAAATTTTTAGGGGGTTGCAAGTAACGTCAATCAAAATCGTAGACTTGGTAGACTGGTGATATTTAAGTACTGCAGGAATTCCTGCAGAGCGCTGCTTTCCTCTAAATTTCCTGCAACATTCATAGAAACACCACCGAGAAATTTTTAGGGGGTTGCAGGTAACGTCGATCAAAATCGTAATGTGAATGTTTGAGTTTAGCATTCAACCAGCTTTTGGGGACGTTGTGTGGTATTAGTGATATCAGATCAGCGATCACAGGAGTGATCACAGGACCTTAATCAAAGCCTCTGGTCATTTACTTTCTACACGTAATGGTCAGATTGTGCAACTGTCATTAATAGGCAGATCTCTAGCATTAGTTTGTTCATCGATATGAGACGTTAGATTGTGTCCTTTCAAAATTGCATTGAATTGAGTTCTCCAAATCAAGAAGTTGGAAGGCTTTAGTTTTATGGCAAACGTAAATTGTGCATGAGGTAAGGTCGAAGGATTTGTTGGAATGAGTGAGGAAGGAGAAAGAGAAGAGGATGGTGTATTTGAGGTTTGAGTTTTGGAAGACATGACCTATTCTTGCTCTGATATCATAACAGAAAATGAATAAGTTGAAGGTTCAAGCTTCACTTTCTATTGACAAGAATGCTAAAAAAAACAGATGTACAATCTGACCATTACGTGTAGAAAGTAAATGACCATAGGTTACGATTAAGGTCCTGTGATCACTCCCGTGATCGTTGATCTGATATCACTAATATCTGGTTTCAAAGATCCCTAATGAATTGCTGCTGGCTCTAGCTTGTGTGTCATCTCTCTTAATGGTTGCTAAATCACTAAGCAAAAGGTTTATCCAAATGTTGATCCTTTTGGTGAAAAATTGTCTAGATGCACCAAAAATTTAATTGTCATTATGCTTTGATTATAATGAGAATTACAAAGTTCATATCAAACCTAAGTGAAAATGTTGTGACATCATATAAAATTGTCGAATCTTATATTTTAAAATGGAAAATTAAAAATTTTAATCTATCTAATATTAATTAATTTTGAACTTATAGTTTTATAAAAATTTTCAATTGAGATTATTGATAGATAAATTTACTTTTAGACTGAGAATCATTTTATGAATATGATGTTCAGTTACAAAATTCATATATAGTTATCACAGGGAGTAGTCATTAATTGATTATACCAGATGAGTTAAGTGGGATTAATCTTGGTGAAATCGAAAGTCTTAGATTCGTTTAATTTGAATTTTTTAAATTATTTTAAAATATTTTATTCAATTAATTCTTTTTGTTGTTCATATTTTTTCAATTAGATTAATTTTTGTAATTAATAAACGCAATCCTTATGAGACAATACTCTTTTCATTATTGTATTATTTGTTTGAGATAACATATAATTACATTAAAATTTTAAAATATACTTTTACCTATGATTTTGAAAAATATAGCCAAAAGTGACACTTTTAACTACAGTTATGAAAAACGTAGTTAAAAGTTTGACTTTTAGTTTCAATTTTCAAAAATTATTGCCAAAAGTTTGAGTTTTAGCTACGATTTTCAAATCGTCACCAAAAGCAGGGCCGGCCCTGGGCAGGGGCCAGCGGGGCACCCGCTCAGGGCCTACTATGAGAGGGGGCCCCAAGGCCCCCTCTCTAAACTATAGCTAATGACTTTTTTTTTAATTTTTGGTTTACACCTTCCCAAGTCAGCTGATGAGTAATGACTTTAATGTTAATAACACTATAGCGTTAATGTCATTTATGAGAGGGGCCTCACTTCAAAGGCCCCTCTCTAAACTCTAAGAAATGACGCAGCTAATGACTTTAATGTTAGCTTGCGTCACTTGAACAATTTATAGCACACGTTGCAAGACAACAGCACAAACCCAATAATTGAATAACATGCAGGCCCATAATGATGCATTTATCATGTCCTTCATCCTTTCGGAGCTGTTAACATATTCAGTGCCGAAAAGGGGCCCCATTCTCAGCCCTTTCTCAGACCTCTTCAATACATCCAGTGGCTTAGAAATCCACATTTTCGATAGCCAGAGAAAATATAATTTTGCCATCTTTATTTCGACACCACCACTATTTTCCTAAGAACATTTAGAAAGGGAAAAAAAGGGTGATATGTATTGAAAAGGATATATTGAATAATATTAATCTTGATAATATTATTAATAATTTTACATCAAAAAATGTACAGAAAAATTGTTTTTCATAAATCATGATCTTCTGTGTATTTATTAGTGTAATTTTCTTAGTATTTTGCAATTTAATATTGTTGTTTGATTGTTGTTATTGCTATTTTGTTGTTACTGTTGTTATTTTTAGTTATTTTATTATTAATGATAGTTATAAGATATTATTAGTTAATGTTATGATCATTTAATATCTGATTATGTACACTTATAAATTGATTCATTTATGTTTCATAAAACTTAAGTATACTGTCGATTTATTAAGGCCTTTTTTTATTTTGTCCGATTTATTAGGACCTTTTTTTTATTTCGTCCGATTTATTAGGGATTTTTTTTATTTTGCCCTGGGCCTATAAAACGATAGGAACGGCCCTGACTTTAGGACATCCGTATAATCTCTGCTATAAAATCTTTAGTAGAGCATTTAACCCACGAGAATAAACAAAAATTTCAATATTTAAACTTATTGTTGTATCAGTAGATACGAGGATTTCATTAGTATAGATCCTAATGAAATATCCATCAATTTGATCAAATGGCAAATTAGCAATACAAGTACCATAGAAAGCATCTTTAGAAACATCAATTCATTAAGCATTAATTCCACCCAAGTTGGCTTTCAACTTTGATAGTTGCGTACCTCTCCCTGCTAAGGCCATGGATGACATTCAAGGAGTTCTAACGATGTGTATGTACATAATAGATTCAGAACTCAAACGAAAATTTGTTTCCAGGTGGAGCAATTTAACTAGGAAAATGAAAAATAGCTACTAATTGGCTTTTAACACTGATAGATACCGGGAATTAAAGTATTCACTAGTTACTGCATTTATGTTGCTATAGTACAAAAATGGTTTTCCCATTTAATAACTATGGAAATAATATTGCCCAAATATCATTTCGCATTCAATATGGCAAAAACTGAGGGAGATCGCACCGAGAAGCTGTAAGTAGAACAAGTACATTCCAGAACATAAGTTATAGTCTTGCAATTAAAACTACAACCCGAAGACAATGGTGCAAGTACAAGCGATGGAAGGGGAACAACGGTGCAAATACATGAAATTCAGGGTTTGTAGATTTGAGGGTTTTGTTATCGTTTAATTATTCGATTAATTTATTAGGATAATTAATTTTATTTAAATTAATTATACATTATTTATACATTATGGATATTTTCCAAAAAAGAATTAATTGGAAATAATATCCACATAATGTCGTAAAATGAAGCATACAATATAACCAAAGACGTACCTTTTATGGTTGCGAGTAAAAATAGAATCCCCAGAATCAAAACTACCCCGCTCGCTCTATATGGTTGATTCTAAATTCGATCAAAATGACCTTGGAGGCTGGATCAAAAGGACTTTGGGTCTTGGCATCTACAGATTTGCCGAGGTTAATTGAGTACAAGATTCACCCACTCTAGCCACAGTTACCAGTTGAAATAACTTCAAACGTAGAGAAATCTCGTGAAGGTATGAAGACATTTAAACTTACATTTATCTCAAAATTTTTTACATAAAACGTACCTTTCGTCATTCAGATTGGGACTATTACATTGGATTGCACAAGTTTTAGCTAACTATTTTACACAAACCCAAACCCAAACCCACAGCATTCGTTGTCTAATCAGTTTACACAAATTATTATAACAGTCATAAGGATTGAAATGCTAATAAAAAGAAGGGGAACCAGATTATAGGTGTTTGATCAAACTATCATTTTCTGAGGAAATCAATCACTTTTGTCCAATTAGAATGTGAAATATAAAACAATGGGGTTTCCCTTGTAACAACTTGACATATAAGCCACCCCCACAAATAATAAATCTTCTAAAAGGAAGCATTCATCATTTGAATAGCTTCGGCTAATAATATTAATGAAGCTTAAATAGACTAGTAGCAGCATCCTAGGGAGAATTTGTGGCGGCATCCTAGGTAGAATTTGACAATCATATTGTTCAAACACTGTAAGCAATTTGATCCTACCATTTGGTTATGGTGCATGTATGCCCTCGAAAAGAAAAAAGTTCCTCAATCCCGTTTCAAAGACTTGGTGATGAGGGCACTGACAAGTATTATTGCAAGGTAAGCAAAGAGGGTGATGGCAATGCCTCCTATTAAAACAAGGTGATCAAATGTAGAATTCTGTACTGTATATACTCGAACACCAAGTCCATTCCAATTGCTTTCTGTCCAAACTGGGTCGACCATTCCCATAGTATCTGAGGAATTTGGTGGTAAAACATTCCAAGTTCCAGTTTCAGCTTCAAACTTCAACCTGGTAGAGTATGCTGGTACATACCTGCAATGTTCCAAACAAACTCTCACTCCGGAACAATCAACTAGAAATTGTCACCTGACAAGATAAACATGCCTAACAGAAAATGTCATATAGTTGATTTGACCGAGTGAGTATACAAATCGGGGCAAGGATGGACTGTTTTGTAGGAACAAATGTATGTTGTTAATGAATATGATGTACTATATGCACAATTGGACACAAGGAAAAAAATGAAAAGTAGCTTTAATATCTTATCTGGAAATTTTGTAAGATGGGTTTTATAGTCGATCTAATTAACCTTATCTTCACTTTTGCAGCTATATGCATGGTAGGAAGATACAAAATCTAGTGCAGTTGACAGGATTCTACTGGTGACACCCATTCAAGGACATTGTACATGCATCTTGTGGCTCAGAAATGCCCCATATCTTTCCAACATGTGGGTTTGACACTGAAAACTACTCTCTGATGTCTTGAACAAAATGTTTAACATGAGTTGGTTGAATTTCTAATTCAAAACACTAGTTTCAACTTTCAACAAGTAACCTACCTGGTTGTGGAAATAACACAAACTCCAGCTCCCTTCTCATTTGTTTCTGCTTTGATGCACACTTCTCCTGTGTTGCTGCAATCTTGTGAACAGCTAATGCTAGCAGTCTCCTTAGGTACAGAAGTTCTATCGGCCAAAAAGTTCCATAAGAATCTGGAAACATCACTGACATATCCAAGATATGGAGTCAATGAAGGTTCCCCAACAACAACACCAACATAATGACTTGGGCATGTTGTTGATGGAGATATATAACTCTTCACCAATTCACAAGATAAGCCCGGTTCACAGTCTAAGAGACAACCCATGAGTTCTTCAACCAGAGAGGCATTTACATTGATAGCACTCAGACTTGAACTACTAATATTTTTATCGCCACTAGCAAGGATGTAAAGGGTGCGGGCAACAAGAGAAGCCGCTGCCACTATAGCTGAAGAGTTTATTTTTGCTGCACAAAATATATCAATCAAAAACTTGCTGTATTTATTATAAACCAAATGTATTTCTTCAGGATGTCCCAAATTTATAAAACTGTTTCCATTGAACTCTTTTAGAATATTGATAGCAATTCAAGATTTTAAGGATTGTTTTCCTAACCTGTCACTTTCTCCATCTCCAATTATTACATGAGATCATCAACCGAGTTTCAAAAATTTATAGAATGGATTAAAAAGGAAAGCCAGAGAATAGGACAAGGGTTGTAGAAAAAGGACTGCAAGAATAAAATGACAAATGAAATAGATACAAAAATTTGAGGACTATGTTTTGAAAAGAAGCCCACATATCAACATAATCCAACATCATCTCACCATCATTTAAAAATTGCATTGAGTAGGACCAACAAAAATCAGCACGAAGTGCTCCTTTTTACATTTTAAATATATTTTAGACTCAATCAACGGAAGTAGAAGTATTAGGGCTTGGCAACAAACATGTACAAAGAATTAGGAATTTAAACATCATTATCCTCAATTTCTTAGCAGGTAAAACTTAACTTACAAATGTCATCAAGGTAACTATGATAGAACTTGTTGCTGAATGAACTATCGAAATCTTCCAGTACAATCCCAGGAGTTGACGAATTCTGCTGGCCGGTAGGAGAATATTAGCCATGATACTTGCATATCCCCATAATACCATATCTTTTCTCAGACAAGAACCAGTCTTCAAATTATTGCTATCCAGTCATAGTTACTCAAAACAAAGCTAATGCATGAACAGGAAAGCGAAAATCCTTTTCACCAGTAGTCATAAAAGGAAGTCACTAAGCCCAAATGCTCTTTACAGGCAAGTTAATCACAAATTTGAATTCCAAGACAGAGTAGTTCAAATTTCAATGACAAGTGGAGATTTCTAAAAGAATCCAATATTTGACAACAGGACAGAGTGAACATTTTTACCTAACCTCGCGTGTCCTGCACTTGCCAAATTAATCAAACAAGATATAATGGGACAGTTATCCTGATGCATTCTATCAATTTTATCGCGACACCCATGTCAAATCTCTCCGGAAAACTTTGATATAATTTCCACTTGCAGAAAATCCCTTATCCTTTAAATATGAAGGAGTTATTGTCATTTTCTAAATGTTCCTTTCATTCTAATCAATAGCATGCGCCCAGAGAATTTGACAACTTCACTGGCACGTCACAATTAAACTGGATATAAATTGGATACGGTGCCCCTTTCATCATACTTCCCAGTACCCATATACTACCCTACATACTGAAGCCAGAATATAAATATCCCAAGTTAACACAATGGATAAAGGGAGCAAATAAGAGCATAATCTTATATTTCAAGTTTTAATGGGTAGTCAGAGTTGCAACGGAAATGGAATATTTCTATGGAATTTTTGCAATTTCTACTAATTCATGCAAAAAAGAAAACAGGACAAATGTATGATCAAAACAAAATCAATGCATAACGTGTCTCAGAGCTTTGTACCTTCCTCAAGAATGCCATCAATGACGCTGGAGGAATCCCAGGATTTGAAGTGCTAGAAGATTTAATCAAAATATTTTTGGATTTTAGAGAATTCTGAGCACGTATCAAGGCATTCAACATTTCGTTGGTGGTAGATGATACCTACACTGATAAATGCTAGAATTAGTCTATCTAAATGAGCTCAGAGTTGAGATAATAATCAATAAATACATCAAGGGAAGTCATGTAATGATGTGGCATAATTTTGCAGACATTCTAATGAAAATTAACAAGAAAATCATTTTATGATTTGAGAAGAAAGCAAGTAGCAAAACAGAGAATATAACTTGTCCTCTATGATGACCTTAATATTATTGGATGAAGAACCTAAAAGCATTTACAAGTGAGAATATTATTCAAATGAAAGAAAATCACTTTATAATTTCAGAAGGGAGCAAGTAGAAAAGGAGAAAGAATATAACTTGTCGTCTATGATCATATTAATATTATTGGATGAAGAACCTTAAAGCATGTTTAGTGAGAATATTATTTAAGCGAACTGACAGGCTACACTGTTGAAAGAAAAAAAGAAAGCACCTGAAGAGATAAGAGAAAAAAATTGATGGAACGATAAATTTAGTTGGTGTAAAATACTAGTCAAAATAGTTTCACTTTGTATGACTAGTAGCCATTTCCATCACTTAATGAGCTTCAGGACAATGAAATCACCACTTAATTGCTTCCAGAAACTTTCTTTTCATGAAGACCCATATGCACATTCAACAAGATGAACTCTCCTCTTCCGAGAAAGAGAGATTGTCCATCTAACTAGAAATTTTAAATGGCAAGAAAACTCAACACATGATTTGAATCACATCCAAGCATATTTGTTGCGTGAGATTAAGATATTGATGTGAGTGTAAAAGATGACGATTCCTGTTAAAGGTATGTATAACATATTCCTAGTTAAACACAATATTTAAAGCTTTTAGTTTGACAGTTTCTTGACATAGTATAAGAGTGACCAAGAGATCTCAAGTTCAAAAATGCTACCCTTGCCGTGTCAAAGAAAATTTTGGTTTCTTTTGAGCTTTTTCCATATCAATTTTGGTTTCTTTTGAGCTTTTTCCATATCGTCAACCAAACTGACTTCTAAACTAAAGAAGTCTCTATAGCTAAATATGCTACAACATTCCTTGTCCCATCTAAGAGTTTACACATTTGAGCTGAATAAGTTTTTACACTCCCCAATATTTTTTTCATGAATACATTATTAGCTTCAATGCCATTTTGCATCAAAAGACAAATGTGAGAAATCCCCTAATTATCAAAATGGCATAACCATCAACCATCCAGTCATCTTCATGTTTAGAACTTCTTGAAGTCTATCTAGTTGGTAATAATACACTTGGAACAAAAATATCTGTAATAGAACTAGCAATGAAAAAAAAAAAGAAATAGATAGAACCTTTTATCTCTATGTTGATCTGCTGTCCAAGTTTACAAAAAGGCAATATATAGCAGCATCATTGCATGTACACCACGCGTTAAAGCATGCATATAAAATATAATTAACAACTCGGCTTGGAATTTACATTGAAGTAAAGCTGTTCAAATAGAGCAAAAATACTGCAGTTCAAGCTTGGAGAATAAATTAATTCATACCCCTGCTGCATGAGCAAAAAAAGTTGTATTGCCTCCACTGATGCCTTTCCCAACAGATCCTATTTCTAGAACCTACAAAATTAAGTTAGCACATTAACTGCTAACCTCATCACATGTTAAGACACAGAAAATAAGCACCAAAAGAAGCAAAATACAGCCACATATCAACTTACATACGAAATTCACGCACTTTAAGGTGACATGGATACAATTATAGCACTTCATTTTCTTTTTTGGATGCTAATGGGGTTTCAAACAATTGAGCCACTACAACTAGGAGAGAAAGGGAAGGGGATATGTCACTACAGGACTTGAATCAAAATTCTTTAAAATGCGTTATTCAAATTATAATATTTCTAGTGTGGCTTTTATGTTTGTGAAAGTCTATAACTTAATAAAACCTGCAACATCAAAGCTGGCAATTCTGTTCTAGACATCTTGGAGGGTATGAGAATACCATATCAATCAGTGTGTTGTTGAGGCCTTTAACAGCATCTGATTGTAAATCAAGTTCCAGCAGAAAACGCCTGCTACCAAGATAACCCCAGGCCTCCCCAGTGAAAACTGAAAAAACAAGCTGTATAAATTATTGAAATCGTTAGCTAAGTCAGCTGTTACAACAAAATGTAGTTCTTCTAGATTATGGAATTAACGACAATAAGTTACTAATTCTGAAAAACTAATTATTACGTGTTAGGGATGTTACTGCAGCTGGAATATTCACCCAAGAATGGGGTTGTCCAGCTGACAAAATTTTTTAGTAATAATCAGTCGAAAATGCAAGTAATTTAACCACAACAAGACACAATCAATCAGTAGACTTTTAAACCTTACTTCTTTTCACTTCTGTCATGTCTACTTACACGTTAATTACACGCAGCAACAAGCAAGTCATTACATATTAAAAAGTCCTCATTATTCTTTAACCGGTTGAAAATTTAAACCAAAATCCTAAATGTATTTGAGTAAACCTGGAATCTATGCATAAAGTCCATTTTTCTTATACAGTAAATTATTACCGAGCATGAGATATATCGTATTATTAGAGGTTCCATTTGTATTCCTTAAGTTGAATGGAACATGAATATAAATGACCCATACAACAGGCTTTAGGCTCGAATCATTTTGTTCATACACTTAGTAGGAGGGAGGGTGGAAATCAAAAATTGAGAAAAAGAATGAGATACCTGTTAGGCCTCCTATTACGCAAGTATATTCTAGAAGGGCAAGGCAAGGGGTAACTGAGTAAAAGGGACTCCATTCGGTTACGGGTGGGAGGTAGTAGTTAGAAAAGGGCAGGAGAGAGGAGGTGAGGTGTGAGTTAGTTATAGTACTGTCAGAGGGGACAAAGGGGGTATAAAGAATGTAATGATTGGGAGAGGAGGGATTATTGATTTGCTAAGAGAATTCTATGAGCCTAGGGCTTGGAGAGAGCAGCACTCTCGAATTGTCTGCTTAATACCTGTAACTTGACAAATTCCAAGTTACATTACTAATAAAATTCAGTGGAAAAATCTCTCAGTATCTGAGAGTTCTATCACTGGTATCAGAGCACCGATCCTCCCAATGGCTAGTAAGAACGGGGAAAACAGAATGGATAGCATCGAGAAGGACATGGAGAACTTACGAGAGGATTTTCAGAAGCACTTGGAACTTTTGAGGGAAGAAAGGAGATTAGAGAAGGAAGCAATGCAACAAAGTTGGGAGCAATCCCAGCTCGAGGTGAAGGAGTTGCGAGAGTTACTGAAGCAATTTGCAAGTTACCGAGAGGCTGAGAAGAGTGGGGAGAATGCGGGAAACAGGAGCAATGAAGTAAACCCAGACGGGGACAAGGGGAAGGGGCCGATGGAGCCGGGTGGGAGTTCTGGTCCAACCGCAGGGGGGGTACCACCGAAAGGTCTCCGGCGACCTCCGCCTGAAGCCACCGGCCAAAATGTATTTTCAAGAGAGTATGGTTGGTATAATGCGACTAACCCGGACCCGTCGCAGGGATGGACGCAGCAAGGGCGAGAACGTAGGCCACTGAAAGAAGGATGGAGGGAATTCACCGACGAGCAGCCACCGGGTTTCACAAGACAAGGAGAACCTCGGCGTGATTGTCGCACGAGGCGGGTGGAGATGCCGGTGTTCGATGGAGAAGATCCCGATGGGTGGATTTATCGGGTAGAACGATTCTTCTCGATGGGACGCTTTAACGAGACGGAGAAAATGGAACTGGTATCGCTGAGCATGGAGAAGAAGGCGATGGCATGGTTCCGATGGGTAGAGGGGCGCCGACCAATCCGAACGTGGGAGGAGTGTAAAGGCCTGCTGGTAGAGAAGTTCCGACCTGTACAGGAGGGTACCCCATGTCAACGTCTCTTGGCCATCAAGCAGACAGGTACAGTCGAGGATTATATTTGCAGGTTCGAGGAACTAGCAGCCCCTTTATCGGAGTTGCCGGACGAAGTATTGGAGAGCTCCTTCTTGAATGGATTGTCAAAAGAAATCCGTCTAGAGCTGTTGATCGCGAATCCTCGTAGCTTGGGGCGAATGATGACTCTGGCTCAACAAATAGAAGAGAAGAATAAGGTAATAGGACGAGATAAGGGCTACCGTCCACTGCATGGTAATAAAGGAGGTGGGTCCAATGGGCATCGAATGTGGGAGGTAGTGGGAGACAATACAAACAAGGAAGGAAAAACAGGCAAAGTAGTGGCCACCGACAGAAAACTTGAAGGCTTTAAACGGCTGACATTTGGTGAGATACAAGAAAAGAGGAAAAGGGGGCTATGTTTCAAATGTGACGAGAAATATTCGCCGGGCCACCGGTGTAAAATGGTTGATCTGAAGGTCTTAACAGTCTTGGATGAGGAGTTGGAAGCTAGTACGGAGGGGAGCGGGGAAGATGATGAGGCAACAGAAGGAGAGTTACAAAATGTCGAACTCTCAGTCGGGTCAGCTGTAGGGCTAACTCAACCGAAGACAATGAAGGTTGTGGGAATGCTTGAAGGGGAGCCTGTAGTTGTCTTAATCGACAGTGGAGCCACCCACAATTTTGTATCTAAGGAGTTGGCGCTGAAATGGAATCCCAAGTGGGATGACACGGAAAGGTATGAGGTTGCCGTGGGTAATGGGGAAAGAGTGCTGGGAGCTGGAATTTACAGGAATTTGAAATTAAGGATACAAGAACTAGAGCTATGTGAGGATTTTTTGCCAATGAAGTTGGGTAGTATAGACGTGATATTGGGCATCAAATGGTTGAGAACTCTAGGGGATGTTTGGAGTAATTGGTGCACACTGACGATGAGGATAAGAGTGAAAGGGAAAGAATTTGTTATCCAGGGTGATCCGATGCTATCTAAATCATTGGTAAGTGCCAAGTCCTTCAGCAAGGACCTTAAGGAGGGGGATTTGGTGTGCTGGTTAAAAAGGGCAGAATAGGAGGCAGAATCGAATACCAGTCTGCAGGTGCAAGACTTGGAGATCAGAAAGGTTTTGGAGGAGTATGGGGCAGTGTTTCAATCACCACAATCTCTACCACCCGAAAGAGGAAGGGAGCACCATATTCACCTGATTCCAGGAGAAGGCCCGGTCCGGGTCCGACCTTACAAATATCCCCATTTCCAAAAAAATGAGATAGAGAAGTTGGTCAAGGAGATGTTCGAATCGGGATTAATCCAAAACAGCACCTCCCCATACGCTAGTCCAGCATTGTTAGTCAAGAAAAAAGATGGAGGGTGGCGGTTTTGTGTGGACTACCGTGCTCTAAACAAAGTGACCGTATGTGATAAATTTCCAATACCCATAATAGAAGAACTGATGGATGAATTGAATGGGGCAACTATCTTCTCTAAGATAGACTTAAAGTCCGGTTACCACCAGATAAGAATGAAGGAGGAGGACATTGAGAAGACGGTGTTTCGAACCCACGAAGGGCATTACGAATTTGTGGTAATGCCCTTCGGATTAACAAACGCGCCTGCTATATTCCAATCGTTGATGAATCAGATTTTCAAGCCCTACCTCAGAAAGTTTGTTCTAGTATTCTTCGACGATATCCTAGTTTACAGCAAGAACAAAGAGGAGCATCTTATGCATCTTAAGGTAACTTTAAGTATCCTAGGGATCAACAACTCTATGCTAATCATAAGAAGTGTGTTTTTGGGCAACCAAACTTAGAATATTTGGGGCACATTGTATCTAAGCATGGAGTGGCAGCAGATCAGTCTAAGGTGGAAGCAATGCTCAGGTGGCCGAAACTAGTCACCTTGAAGGAGTTGAGAGGATTCTTGGGGTTGACCGGCTACTATAGGAAGTTTGTGAGGGGGTACAGTCATATAGCATGTCCATTGACACAATTGCTTAAGAAGAACAACTTTCAGTGGACTGCTGAAGCAGAGAAGGCCTTCGACAATCTCAAGAAGGCTATGACCACCTTGCACGTGCTAGCCTTGCCCGACTTCAATCTACCCTTTGTATTAGAAACATATGCTTCAACTGTTGGAGTGGGAGCTATGCTGATGTAGAATAATAGACCCATTGCATATTTCAGTCAAACATTATCAGCTGTAGGGAAGGGACAATCAACTTACAAAAGGGAACTCTTGGCTATTGTGTTGGTTGTAAAAAAAATGGAGATCTTACCTCCTAGGTCACAGATTCATCATTCGCACTGATCAAAAACCCTTGAAATTCCTATTAGAGCAAAGGGAGATCCACCCCGATTATCAGAACTGGATCACTAAGCTGTTAGGCTTTGATTTCACCATTGAATGCAAACTGGGAAAAAGAAATAAGGTGGCAGATGCTCTACCAAGGGTGCAGATCCAAGAAGAGTTGCAGACTATAATGACCTATAAAATCATCGACATGGCGGAAATTTTACAGGAGATAGAGGAGGATAGCAAGCTCAGGGAATTGAGGGAGGCTGTCAACAAAGAT
The DNA here is from genome assembly GCA_029829435.1 of Erythroxylum hondense. Lineage (NCBI taxonomy): Eukaryota > Viridiplantae > Streptophyta > Magnoliopsida > Malpighiales > Erythroxylaceae > Erythroxylum > Erythroxylum hondense. The sequence goes on from JANKYF010000006.1 coordinate 67,629,144, forward strand.
TCAGGGTTCAGGCCCCCTTACATGGTTAAGAAGGGAAGACTAAGCAGCGAAGACTTTATTACAAAGACAGATTAGTCATCTCCAACTCTTCTGTTTTTATAGCCAAGATTTTGAAGGAGGGTCATGAAAGTCACTTGGGAGGACATGGGGGACCATTAAAGACATACAAGAGAATCTCTAGTGAATTGTATTGGGAAGATATGAAGAAGGAAATCTATCGGTTTATGGCTGCTTGCTTAATATGTCAACAGAATAAATACTTAACTCTATCACCAGCAGGATTACTACAGCCTTTGGAGATACCTAATCAGGTTTGGGATGAGTTGACGATGGATTTCATAGAAGGGCTTCCTAAGTCCTTGGGGTATACATCTATCTTGGTAGTAGTAGATAGGCTTAGTAAATATGCCCATTTCTTACCGCTCAAGCATCCATACACGGCACAATCAATAGCTGAAGTGTTCATCAAGGAAATTGGGTTCCCTAGGTCTGTGATTTCTGATAGAGATAAGGTTTTCATGAGTAAAATTTGGGGAGAATTGTTCAAGGTGCATGGGACAACTCTAAAATTCAGTTCAGCCTATCATCCTCAAACGGATGGAGCTACTGAAGTAGTGAACCGATCAATGGAGGCTTATTTAAGGTGCTTGGCAGGAGAAATTCCAAAACAGTGGGCTAAATGGTTAGGGTGGGCAAAGTATTGTTATAATACCTCCTATCATGTAGCTGTTCACACTACACCCTTTAAGGTTCTGTATGGAAGGGATCCTCCTCCTATTTTTCAGATGGGATTGCGAGTGACCAAAATGGTGTCAGTTGAGGTTCTATTACAGCAGAGGGACCACTACTTGAGAAAAATTAAATGACATCTTGCAAAGGCCCGAAGTGATATGAAAAGTAGAGCTGATAAACATAGGCGGGAAGTGATTTTTAATGAGGGAGACAAGGTTTGGCTGAAACTAGCTCCTTACCGACAACTAACAGTAATGATAAGAGCCAATAAAAAGCTAGCCCCTAGATATTTTGGCACATTTCGAGTGTTACGAAGGATTGGGAAAGTGGCCTACGAATTGCAACTACCTAAGTCAGCTAGGATCCATCCTATCTTTCATGTCTCCCAGCAGAGAGCAATAGTGGGAGAGGATACTGATCAGCTAGTTTTACCTGACAAATGGGCAGAAGACAAGGAGTTATCAGTACAGCCAGAAGAGGTCTTAGCAGTAAGACCACGAGGAGGGAACAAGGGCCTTGAAGTTTTGATCAAGTGGAAGGGTTTGGCAACACCTGAAGCTACTTGGGAGCTATTCGATGATATGGTGGAACTCTTTCCAGAATTTCACCTTGAGGACAAGGTGTAACTTATGGGAGGGAGCAATGTTAGGCCTCCTATTATGCAAGTATATTCTAGAAGGGGTAACCGAGTAAAGGATGACTCCATTCGGTTACGGGTAA
>JANKYF010000006.1:67687240-67699128 GCA_029829435.1 Erythroxylum hondense
CAAATAAAAACAAATGATTTATTTTAATTTTAAACCAATCGATTTTAATTAAATTGACCAAAATAATTCAATTTTTTAATCATTAGTTGTTACCGTGTTGAGAACAAGGGTGTCTAAGTCCAAATACCCTTATTCATATATACTCAATCTTAATTTTCCTGTCTTATCTTTTTTTTATTTGTTATATCTACGACTCGAAATAAAAATTTCACATTTAATACTATTTTTTCAAGTAAAGTATTAGGGTTTAAAAGTTTTGAGTAATACCGTTTAAGGGTTTTGAATTTTATGGTTTTAGGGTTTTAAGGATTAGGATTCTTAAAGAGTCTTGAAGTACTTTTGAGTTTTAGGGTTAGAAAAACAATCCATTAAATAAGTTAAGTATTTCAAATATGCAAAAAGTCTAAACAAACTCCAACTCCTAACTCGCATTTAATATCCTTTGAATGCGCACTAGATAAGTTTTTGGATTGATGCAATAACTTACAAATCACATCAACTAAGTACTTCGTATTAAATAAGCCATATACGACAAACTTGATCGAGAGAATGTAAATAAAGAAAATCGAACACGGAATCTTTTAGCTCCATACCCTTCAACTCTACCAACTCAACCACCCTAAGGCAAGTCAAACTTAATTTCAAAGATTTTCCAAGTCGAATTTAAACTCCAACCATTTTCCATCCCATTCATTATTATCCCGAATTACCAGGACTCACGCTGTGTGTTATGTATTCGTTACCATCCCTTAACCCTAATATTTTAGTCTCTAAAGTGGAATCTGTTATAAAACAGTAGCGTACGGTGTTTGTCTATGAGCAATTGTGTTCCCAACCCAATACGGAACGATAAACTATTGCTTGATTTACTTGGCTCATTAAATTAAAATACAAAGATTTCTCAATCCTTAAGAGAGAAGACTAAGACCTGCAATGTGCATTTTCCTGGAATTCTCTGAGAAGCAGTGTCATTTTGAGCCTGCAAGCGAGAGTAACATTTATACTTATCCAAAACAAACCCGAAACCTGAAACTCCTAACCAATTTAAGTGAAACAAGTTATTTGATCATATCTGGCAATATCATATTAAGGATGCATGTAAAATTCTTACTCACCTGTAAATTCTTGTGAAAAAGATAATCAGAGAAAGGAGAAAATTGACACAAGTGGCACTAAGATTACTGAAACCTCCTGCCAATCTTGACATGGTGTGTATAAATTTAAAGGATTAAAGATAATAGCCTTCACATTTTAATGTGGAAAATCATCTTATGATACAAAAACTATTCAATTGTTTGCTATTTCTCTTTCCTATTTCAATTTAATTCAGTTGCCTCCATTAGCATTTGACAAGAAACAGTTGTAACCCACCAACTGTTTCCATGTCCTGCCCCTAAAATTGGTTCCCAACCAAACATGTCATCCTGGCACTATGCAACGCTCAAAAGGTACAAAACTGGTCATAAAGAACAAGGATCAAAAGACCTGTTGATAAGGTGTGACCAATTATACTTCAGGACCAGATGCAAATAAACTAACAAGGCCGCGAAGTACTTGCGCCGACAGCTGGTGTGCGGGAAAGGGCTCCCCATCCAAGTTCCAAATACTTTCATTGCCAAAGGAAGTAAATGTGAAGACAGGAGTCTGCAAACATCATTGTTAGTTTTCCGACTGATATAAAACAAGATCGAACTAGTCGAAGTTACGTACTTTATGATGTTCTACAAATTCAAAGTTCAGGGGCCTTCCACCTCTCCGTGCAAGCTGGGTAAGATGCCTGCAAGTTCAAATCGGGGTTACAGTAATTTTCTACTAGTATAAATGAAATAATTTAGCAAGCAATATATTCTAGTTCAATTCTTTGTCTTTTTTTTCTTCTCTTTTTGTTGGTTTTCCTTTGCCCGTTGATAATTATGATACACATTTTGTAATTTGAAGTATCATCATTATCATCAATCACCACATATCAGAATCTTGACAAAGAAAAGCATTACCAGCATAACACACTGTAACAACATGACCTAATAAAACAGACAAAGGCTTTCATAATACCATAAATATGACGCTCGAGGACAGTCCCGGACCAACAAAAGATGCAGGAAACCATCTGAAAGATGTGCATCAGCCACTAGACCATCAGGTGCTCTTTCATTTCTGTTCGAAATTATGGCAGCACCAACACTAAGAAAACTTCCTTTGCATCTCTGCCATCTAGCATGTTCAGGAGATGGATTCGGCTTTGAATGAGGACTACCAGTAGACAGGTGAACTGAGTTTGCGTTACAGACACCACAGTTCAACCGACAAACCATTCTTTCTGATTTATCTGGATGCCACACTGCTCTTATCCTGTTAAGCAGAGGGCCTTTATCAAAAGTTGGACCTGTTTTTTCTGATTCAGTTTCTAAATATGCTACTTCTGCCTCATATGACCTGAAGAACAAAACTATAATTTCAATCAGAAAGATCTCAAAACTTGCTTCAATCAAATGGTACTTACATAAAACATTGATCACAAGCAAAAATGACTAAGCCTACCGCATGGTACATTCACATGGCACATTATAAAGGAAAGTCCAAGTAGAAACCTAAAGAACGTATACTGCAGCTGATGATCAAGGAGAATCCAAAGAGAAATAACTGTTAATTTTAGTATTGAACAAAGAATAGCCCTGTGTCCATCACTTGAATATAAAATCAGGGCTTTCTATAAGGAACAGAATTTTAGAGTATATTTGATGGAAGCACCAACTTTCAAGATCAACTGCTGTTTCTACCTTCAAATTATTAATGCAAACTAAGTACCTATAAGAGCAATATGGATCTATATATGCATCAAAGCATTTCTATTATTTTCCTTAAACATATAATTGGAAAATCTCCAGATTTGACAAGTTTCTGTTAAAGTAATTAAATATTATTTCAGAATATTCTCCCTGTCAAGACAGTTATTAAAGATAGTTATTATTTTAGTAACTGTAAATAGTTATCATCAAAGCAGTTATTTCTGCTTTTATTAGAAGCAGTTACCAAAGCAGTTATTTCTGCTTTGGTGAACCATGTACTTTAAAAAGGGGTGTATAGTGTGAATAAAGGTTGTCACTCTACAAAACATTCTTTGTAGTTTATTGACAGTTTCAAGAAAGGGACGCAAAATATTAAAAGAAAAAGGATTACCTATGCCTCAAAAATACTTTTGTTCCTGCATAATCATAACGTTTTGGGCCCATCCAGCGATACTTTTCACTCTCCGTAATGACATCCCCATAAAAACCATACCTGAAGACAATGAGCAGATAAATGGAAATGGCCAATGTATTCAATGCCTCACTCTCCCTCCACAATAAAGCAGAAAATTCGTATGGCTGAAATCATTCAAAGAATTATGAGAACAATGATTTAGAGATTACCCAGCAAAAGAAGCCGCGTAGCGTACACAAGACTCATTTTCGGACACAGATGTTGTCTTCCATCTCACAACTTGAGCGATATCAAGGTGCAACTTTTTACCCAGTACAATGTGCAATGCAGATGTTATTGGATCTCGCGCTCCGGTGGTACTGCATTAGAACAATAATGCAAAAACAAATCAACTAGGCCAACTGAAAATTTTGATATAACCTGTTGCAAAACATTGATATATACTTAAACATGCAATTCATAATGGGCCATGCATCATCGCAATGGAAAATCATGGGTATACAAACGGAAAAAAGATCCAAGTGTCATGATGTTTCTCTTTAATTGTTTGTAAAAGTTAACTCAGTATTATCGAGGGGCTAATATGACAATATTTATGTTTGAAAGACTACATTTAAAAGCATTATGCCTAATCAGAAATAAAGAGGGAAAACCAAGGAATTTATCATTTCATCTCTTATCCTTTTGAAAGTATAAACTTGTAGGATATTGATGGTAATCCCAATCATGAAGGATCAAGTATTGAGCCAACTAGTTACTTGGATGTGCTAGTCCACCAAATTAACTCGCCAAAGCTCTATACCAGGAAACAATCAGGTTCTGATGCAATACCCTCTCTCTCTCTCTCTCACTCTCTCCCCCTCTATATGTGTGTCTCTTAGGGTATGTTGAAAAGAAATGATTCATATTCCCGAATAAACAGTAAAGATGAAATTACCACATCACTATAGCATCAGTTGAACCCGCAGGAATAATTCCAAACCTAATCCGATCATTTAGAAGGGAGAAGTCAAGTTCTTGATCTGGAGGTGGTCAAAACCAAAAAAAAAAAAAAAAGAATTCTTATCAATTATCATTTCAGAATGAATGCAGATGGACTTCTATCTGCTTCCTTTGGTTCTTTTCATGATAGGCAGCAGTGAAAAGGCACTAATAACACTCTGCAACAGCAACTAATCACCCAGGTTACAGTACTGGATAACTAACCAGTGTTGCCAGGACCATCATCAGTTCCTGCAATTTAAGACGTGTACAGGTGTTAATGATCATCCAAAGCTAGAAACTGTACAATAAATAGGTCATTGTGGCGTTTCAGACCATTATTTGCTAATCCTGATCCACCAAGTGTTCCTTGTGATAGTAGAGGAGAAGAGTCCTCATATGGATAAGAAGTTTCAGCAATCGCCTCATTTGGATTCTGAACTAAATCACTGCTACTACCCTCAACAGATTGAGCAAATTCTAAAGGATGTGGTGGCAGAGGAGCTTTATGCCTAGACAGAAGAAACCCATTAAGGATTTCATTGAAGAAACCATCACCACCCTAGAACAATGACCCAGAAATCAGGAATCAGATGGACAATTTTGTAAGAGTTGAGCACAGCGGAGAAACAGATTTCAAAAAAAAAAAAAGGCAACAAACAGATATGTCAGTGTCAAGTAAAAGTTGAACAACTTAAGCATATCACCATAAATAACAGCATGCTTGACCTATATGAGCAACCCTGCTGTAAATGTACAAAGTAAATACATGATGTTGGTCAAATAACTGGTCACGTTGAAAGAATGGAAGTTAAGGGATGTGATGTTTACAACGGCTATGAAACCATCATATGAATTAAGCTCCTTGTTTGCCATGGTTGCCATGACATCAAATGCATGTCCTTGCCTCTGCGTCACAATCACCTGATACAGAAAAATAAGATCAAACAAATTGGCCAATGATTTGTAAAAGACTTATAACTCAAGACCACTGCTTCAATAGGTCAGTTCACAACAAAAAACATGGAAACTGCTTGACATTTTTATATTACAACAAGAGGATCATCAATGAGATGACACTAACTGCAAGCAATTAGCGCAGGGATGTTGGATAGTACTAGTGTCCCAATAAAGCAAAAATGAATAAATAACACAAATTACTCTACAAAATTACCTTTGTTTCTACTTTTGCACGAGAGAATACGTGAGCAACATTCTGCCAGGTTTTACAGCCATTTCCCTTCCCACTCTTTGGATTAACAAAAACCTAGTGAAAAAGAAAAAAGATTCTGGAGAAATTTATACAACTAGTCTACCAGAAAAATCTACCATATGATATCATTGTTAACTGGTTGTAGAATGTAGGACAAACCAGAAGATTCTTTGGTCTCCCCACGTATATGTCCAAAGAAGTATTAATTTGATCAATCCATCTCTTACACAACTTCAAATCACTGAGACCAAAAGTGTATGTGGACAAAACCCAAAGACAAGGCTGAGTCTTAGACTTCTGGAATCCATGCACAGAAAAGCGATACATCTGCATCAACTTCAAGAAAAATGTATCACCTCTATGATCACAATGCAATAAACTAAACAATGACTCATCAGCTATATGAATGTAACAAACCTCAAAGTCTTGAGAAACTCGAGCCAAGAAATGCTTTCCAACATTAGGCAAATTATATCCATGAATTAAACCATAATTCAGGAACTCCACGCCATACACATCAGAAAATTTGATCTCAGTTGCAAAGTTAGGATTAAGTTTAAGACCAAAACATATTGATCTGTCCTGTTTCAGCATGCATGAAAAGCCATTAGTAGAAGAAACCTGAGCTTCTACGTAATCTGACAGAGTACTAAACACCCAGTAAAAAATAAACTCTCAATTTCTGTGGAGAAGTTCACATTTCTACTTGTTTCAATAGAGCGGAAAAGAAAAGTCATAGAAAGAACAAGACTACCAAACAACAAAAAAGAAAGTGTATCAAAACCTATCTCACATACATGAAACATAGGGCTTATGATCCAGACCGAGAAATGCATTATTGATACAGATGAAGCTCATGCCCGCTTTATGAATATAACAAGCCACAAACCAAATACATCCATCGCCAGAAAATCACAACTAGCTAATCAGAGATTCATAATAATCTTCAAATCGAAAGTAAAGATATTATTGGGGCGGAGGTATGAGTAATAAGGTACTTACATTAAGAGGGGTATCAAGCAATTCCCAACACAACCCATCGGAATTGAATGAAAGAAGAACCTCCCCGACGTTGTCCAAGAAAAGGGTTGACCTGAAACTCGACGAAGGTGACGATGATGCACCTTCTTCACTAGTGGGGTGAGAATTATCCCCCATCATACGTGCATTACTACTCGTATCATCTTTGATTCTTTCCATTAGATTTTTTTAGAAAAAAAAAAACAGAGATCTTTATTTATTAATAATAGATTTACGGGATGGGTTAAGCTTAATTTTGTAAAAAAAACAAAATTAAAGATAAAAGTCTGACTTTTTCACCCAATTCTTGAAGTTAAAGAAGATTGCACTCTGTCCGGTTTCCAAAAGAAATTCCTTTACTAGACAAACGTCAGCATCCCACAAAAATTAAGGAACAAAAAAAGATTATATCCCTTTTGTGGATTCATTTGAATATAGCAATTTGGCAATTCAAAAACCAATAATAAAGAAAAGCAATTCGATATCTTTATCAGAACTTTGTTGGGCTTCCGCCATTTTAGCATGTGGAGTGATCTGAATACGACATACCGTTGGAAGGTGCTTTGGACTATGGGGAATGGACTTGTCCTTCTCTAGTCTTAGAAGGTGGCCATGGTGACAAAAACTGTTGTACTTATACGTACTGTTTGTTGTGGTAGGGGAAGGAACACTAACGTCCCTAGTAGTTTCAAACTTGTCATTGGTGACGGTGAGCCGGACCAAGGTCGAGCAAGGGTGTATAGACTTAGACCTGCTCAAGCCGAAGCTGAACTAATTGATTTCAAACCGTACCTAATCAGATTAAGTATCTAATCACAATTAGAGATATTATTTTAATTCAAGTCTAACGGTACCAGGTTCATTTTTCTGAAGCTTGATCAGACTTCGAATGACATGTAAGGAGATGTTAGGTTATAATGGTCCTGAACTTATTCCTTTTTCCTTTTCTTTTGATGTTCCTACAGTGAAATAACCAGAACAGGAAAAGAAGCCAAGAGGATAACAGGATCTGTTTCATCCACCAAAATATATATTGAGTTTTAGCTCCTTTGTTTGTTCCATATTAGTTGGGAAAAACAATTGAGACAAATCTCTTACTTATATAAGGAAGTTACTATCTCCTTGATTAATATACCAATATAAAGTCAAAGATTTTAAATTTGTCATACAATTCTTTGACTTTGTATTGGTGCATTAATCAGTTAAATTTGTCATATAAATATTTAACTTTATAATTTGTCATACAAATCTTTGACTTTATATTAATGCATTAACTAGTTAAATTTATCATATAAATCTTTGACTTTATATTGGTGTATTAACCAAGGAAATAATGGTATAATATTTAACAAGCAGTAGGTCATAAATTACAAGTCCTGATCACCCTTTCCTGGAAGAAAAATGTCAGGGCAAAACTAATACTTTTTTTCAAACACAAACGAATCTCCAAGTAAAACTTCCCTAACCACTACAAATTTACATTCTCGATTTGTCCAATATATGTCCAAATTTACATTCTCGGTTCGTCAAGCTATCATGAGTCTGGGATGATATTGATTGCTGGTTACCTCCAGACAGTCTCATTTGCATCTGTAAAAATGTTGTTGTGTTGCTCTATAAGACACTGAATCACGTCGATGGCACCAATGTCGACTGGGGCACCATCATCAAGGGAAATGGGAGAGGAAGCATCCATATCTTCACCCTCTTCTGCATCAATAAGAGTACAATTAACATTTTGCATTGGTACGGGTCAATTACCGAATGTAAAGATCAAGGAACAACCATATCGAAAAGTTAGAAAATCGGGTTAATAATTGAGATCTGCAGATACACTCACCTGAAAGCATGTCCCACGCACTGTAAGTAGGTGATGGATCCATGTTCTTCTTTGAAGCATCTTTTCCTGAGTGACTCCAATACTGCCTGTAAAATTCTGGCTTTTGCTCTTTCTGCCACATAATGACAGGGGCCATTTCCATGGCAAGACTCCGAGCATCCATCTGCACAAGGGTAAATAATCACGATCAAGTGTGCCTATAGATCCTCATTTCATATGTTTCTAAGAATCTTATCTCAACTTAATTCAAAGGGATCAGGGCATTTAAGGTCTCATTCAATTTATTATCGCAGGTAAGAAACGCCATGGACAGATATAAAAGAAAGCAGGCAGGTACAGTACGGAAATATGGATGAGGATTATATAGACTCATGTAAACAAGTAGATAAATGATCAAGAGATCCTATAAAATTACACAGAAATTTTCATCAGAATTCAGACCATCAAACTTGCCAGATTTAAGTCAAAAAATGACCTGTATCATAATTGACAAACAGAAAACTCAAATTTGTTTTGAAAGAGTGCCAAATAAGAAAGATAGAGACAATAAGGCCAGGAGAAGGTACATGGAAATAGCAGCCAACTGCATTTAGATTACTTCATTCAACCAGATACAAAAATTGAAAGAAAAAAAAAGAAAAGAAAACTTTGAGGCAGCAGCCATCTTGCCAGACAGGAAGAAAATGACAAGTTGTAGAGACACCAAGCATTTGCATACCTTGTTAAGAAGTGACTTCTCGCTAACACGGAGCAGCAGCGCAGTGATCAACTCAAGAATCATGTAGTTTACAGTAGGGAGTTTCTTCAGCGTGTTTCTCAAAGCATTAATGCTAGAACGGGCACTCTTGATCTCATTATAAAGCTCAAATGTGGTTAGAGGCTCAGGAAGGCTCGCAAGATAACATTTAGTCAGTGCTGCCACATCAATTGTGTTTACTCCTTCCGGTAACGATGCATTGGAATCTATAACAGATGTACGAAAATGAATTACAGATGTACAACAAGTTGACGACACAAAAAGTTCAAATTTGAATCTTATATAGACCTTGGTTGTATAAAGAAACCAATTGCTGCATAACCTTTTTATCTCCTTCAGCTTTGAATAAATTCGTGGCGTTTAAACCTAACAATTTGAAGGAATAATCATTAATCCTTAACTAGAAATTTTGAAGTAATAAACGAGAACCAACTAATTTATCAGAATCTGATATCACTCACCTGAAAAAATGAGATAATCTGCACATCTGTCTAGAATATGGGGAACAGGCCTGGTGGAATTTTGTCGTTGTACAGTGATCTCAATTGGAACTCCAAATACTGAGAACCAGGAAGGAAATAAGACTATTGATATTTATATTCACACATATATTGCTGCACATTACTTTCAGTCTGCTATATTGCTATTCCAGGTAATTGCTTTTATCTAGGCCTATAGAAGCCAAGGCTATGCATTTCCTAAGCCTTGTAAGATACTGAACAACCTAACAAGCTAAAAACTATTTATATGTAAGACTAGCATCTCATTCAATCAAAGAAACTTTCAGATACATTTCCCCACACTGAAGAAGATGCGAATTTTGAACTTTACCATCAGTGCTTGCAACTCCCTGGGAAAGAGAAAAACAAATTTCGAAATAAAAACATTGTAACCAAAAGCAAAACAAAGAAATAAGCAAATTGAAAAAAAAAAGGGAAAAAAAGATAATCCAATACCTTTTGCCATCTTTCAATGTCTGTAAATATTGTCTTACTCTTCTGAGCAGTCTTTTTCGCCACCTACAGGAATTTACCACCAAATGTGTTGACTTTAATTCTTTGCCATAAGGGGACCATCAATCTAGACGTCAGCATTCAGATTGACATGGAATCACACCATGATCAAATATTTGTTTAACTTAATTAAAAAATTTCATGTCTATTCAATGCTTTTTTTTGCCAACCAATTCGTATTATTGTCAGGCCAGTACCTTTGATAGCCTCTAAAATGAGCGAGAGGTCAAATTATATAAAGCTCACTGCCTACATTAGAATAAAACTTCGTCCCAATTCCATAAGCACCTTGTAAATAAACAAAAGCTTCATTCTGAAGCAAAATTACCTCTTCAACTTTTGTCTTCCCAACAACAACCTTTTCCTTTGTCCCTAAAATGCCCTTTCTCAGAAACATGCCAGTTGTAGCTGCAGCAGTTATAACACGTTCCTGCAAAATGTGCCTAGTAGCCGGCTCTCGAAGATGCGCCCATCGATTCTTGACCACTGACCCAAAACGGTCAGCCACCTCACTGACATTACCTTTTGCATCTTTTGCAACTTCACCCACAAACGTTCCAGCTGACTGTCCAGCTTCCTTAAGCTTGACCCCTGCATTAAAAACCACGATCCTATCACATAACCAGCAGAAAAAGAGAAGGGAGACTAAAAAAAGGCATCAACATATGAATGAACCTGAGGAAGAAAAGAAACCCGTGGCCTTTTCCTGCCATTGAGGTGAGAGAGCAGGACTCATTGTTCCAACAAAGATGGGTGACAATAAGACCAAAACAACTCCAAAATTTCTACTCTGCAGCAAACTCATAAGAAAATTAGTTTGAAAATGAAATAAAACAAGTGTCTACGCATCCATAATCAGAACTATCCTAAAAATGCCAGCTTTTAACCTGTACCGACTATAAATCAATCACCAATCAAGTGATCAAAGTCCAGACTCCCAACTTTCATCAACTTTACACTAATATCAAATATCACATTCTTATAATCAGCCAAAATAACGGAAATTTTCAAATACATCTCTTCCCTCCGTTCAAAAATTCCAAAACAAAAAAATTCAACAGAAATTAACAAATCATTGCTCATATAGTTTTCCAAAACAACATACAGATCAAAGTTCACCTCCAGATGATCTATATATAAAAAAAAAAGATGCAAAACCTCACACGATTGATTGACAAACACAAACCCTAAGTTCGAACAGACGAACTCGACGAACCTGAATCTTTAAGACGGCGTGTGGAGAGCAGATTCGAAGAGAAGGAATTTTAGTTTCCGAGTTCAAACTTGATACCACCCAGTTGGAGAGTCGCAATTTAACTTCGGGTGCTGCGTTTCGATACGGGTTATACTATTGAACATAATTGCACACTACTTTTATGATTGGTCCGTGACTAAAGGAAAGAGAACCAGCTAATCAGGTAGAGCCGCGTGGATGATCATGATGGCTCAAACGGACTAATAACGGCTTTCACTACGACGCGTATCTCTGTCAATTGGTCAAAACTCAGATTTTTTAAAGCTCTGCTGTCGCTTTCCTTATTTGACCAAAAGGTTATTTAGGCAAAACCGCATGTCGTTTTGTTTGATTTGTTCAACAGAAAGACGAAGCTATTTGGAAAATGACAATTTGAAGTTAGTTAGAATTTAAAAGAAAATAGACTCAATATATCCTTTAAACTTTTATTAATAATTCACTTAAGTATTTTAAATTTTAAATTTTATTAAATAAATCCTGAAGTTGAAAATTATGATTTTACATGCTTATCATCATCGTCAACACCCGGTTAAAATCTTGTTGGTACGCGGAATAGAAGATCGTATGATCACTGACGGAAGTACATGAGGCCTAATGCATCACTGTGC
>JANKYF010000006.1:67708539-67732331 GCA_029829435.1 Erythroxylum hondense
TTAAAGATATTTTTAATTTAATTAATATTGTGGTTTTGGTAAATTTTAAAAACTCAAATAAAACAAAAGAAACCAAACTCATTTTAAAAACATAATCGTTAGAACGTTGCTATAACGTGGGAGACAGGGACAACGTGTCCCTGTCCTACCTTTTTGGGAGGGACAATAAATCTTGTCCCTGTCTACCGGAAACGGTAAACAAAAATTCAGAAACAGTAACCAAACGCTCATAGGGGCAGGATTTTTTGGTCCTGTCTACTGTCCCCATTTACGGGGACAGAAACAACAAGCAAAAGTTAACAGGACAAAACCTCATGTCAATCGAAAAAACTTCGTTCTTTAACAGGATTATCCAGCATACCTGAACATTCATAACTTTCTAAGCTCTGCTGTCTCGAAATGCCGATGAAAGAGTAACCTTGTGATTCCATCCCACCATTTTTCCGGTATCAGAATGTCAGACATAAAGTGGCAGTCTAGATTGCATGAAAAACATAGCTAGTAGGTTTGCATAATTAAGAAGGAAGACTTTTTATATTATGAAAAGGCTACACTCTAGGTACATAATAAGTTGTCCTGTATAAAATAAATAAAATATAACCGAAATCTTAAAATTAAGCTGCTAAAAGCAATATGATTAACAACCTACTAACATAAATTATGAAGAATTAGAAGTAACACTAATTAACATCCCTCTTTTAATTCTGATTTGAGGCGACCTCAAGCAAACTTCAAAACTTAACAAAAGCATAGTATTTTAGTGAAATAGCCAAAATGACTGCAATTTGGTTTCCAGATTTACAATACTTTAATTCAATCTTTTGTTTTTCAACCAAATCTTGTAAGAAATGGAACTGCATGTCAATATGCTTGCTTCTTCCATGTGCGATTGGATTTTGTTGCCAATTTAAAGTATTATCAACAAAAATCTTCATAGAACCTTCCTTTGAAGCACCAATTTGGCTCACCAAATTACATAACCATATGACTTGACAGGCACTAGCTACGGCAGCTACATGTTCAGCTTTACATGTTGAGAGAGCTACAATAGATTGTTTCTTTGAAGACAATGAACAAGTTATGTTGCCATATTTAAAACAATAGCCTGTAGTACTTTTTTCGATCTTCTAAGTCTCCACCCCAGTCATTTCCATAATAACCTACAAGAGTGCAATCTCTTGATTAGGAGTAAAATAACCCGTAATCATGAGTGCCTTTTAGATATCTTAAAATCCTCTTAGCCACTTGCATATGAGATTGATGAGGAGACTCCAAGAACCTACTAATTAAGCCAACACCATATGAGATATCAGGCCTAGTACATGTGAGATACCTCAAACTTTCCACCAATTGCTTGAAGTAGGTTGAATCAACAGGAGTTCCTTCTCCATTCTTAGACAATTTTATACCAACTTCCACTGGGGTTCTCACAGGATTACAACTTTACATATTGAATTTCTTTAAAATTTTTGTAGCATACGTTTTTTGAGAGATAATAATTCCATTATTGCTTTAACTAACTTTTATACCCAGAAAATATGACATCAAGCAAAGATCAGTCATGTCAAACACTTGCATGATGGACTTTTTGAAATCTTCAATCATTTTTAAATTTTGCCTATAAAAACCAAATCATCATCATATAAATATACTAATAACATTTAACTAGAGTCATTCACCTTTACATATAAAGAATGTTCAGATGGGCATTTGTTGAAGCTAATATCAAGGAAGAATGAATCAATTCTCCTATTTCAAGCCTTTGGTGCTTGCTTGAGGTTGTACAAGGCTTTCTCTAGTTTTTACACCTTCTCTTCACTTCCTTGCTTGATGAATCTTGGAGGTTGCTGACAAACACCTCTTCTTCAAGTGACCTATTTAGAAAGGTAGACTTCACATCCATTTGGTGGATCTTCCAATGGTTTTGTGCCGCCAAGGAAATTATGAGTCTAATGGCTTCCATTTGTATAATTGGAGAAAACACTTCTTGATAATCATAGCCAAGGCTTTGCTCAAATCCTTTTGCAACAAATCGAGCCTTATGTCTTTCCACCTCACCAGTTGGTTTCAACTTTGTTTTGAAGATCCATTTGATGTCAACAATTTTATGGCCTTTTGGTAAATCAACAAGTACCCACATATTGTTTCTTTCAATTGCCTTAATCTCCTCATGCATTGCATTCACCCATTTAGGATCTTGAATTGCCTCTTCCAAGTTTACTGGTTCAAGATCTGCAAGAAAAGCAAAGTGTACCAATTCTCAATCATCATCAATTTGATCATCACGACCTACCTCAAAATCTTGCAAGTGGACTGGTAGCTGATGATGTCGTCTAGGCCTCACAGGTTCAACTAGAACTTGTGGCAAAGAAAAAATTTGGGTTGAGCTTGAGTCTTCCCCATTTGTAATTAGAACTTCTACTTCTTTAGGAAGGATAGAGATTACATTTAGCGGAGAGTTTTTATGATGATCTAAGTTCCAATTCCAGAATTCTTCTTCCGCAAAAGTGACATCCCAGTTGACAATCACATTCATTGTCAAAGGATTGAATACAATTTGTATCCTTCATTCTTGTAGCCTATGAAGATGGTCTTTTTAACTTGATCATCTAGCTTTTCCCTTGTCTCTGTTGGAATATGAGCATATGCTATAGCACCAAACACCTTAAGATGTTTTACACTTGGCTTGACACCACTCCAAGCTTCTGCAGGGGTGACTTTATGAACCCCTTTTGTTAGAGATCTATTTAGGAGGTAGACTGAACCTGAAATAGCTTCTGCCCAAAAGGAATTGGGCATTTTTTTTGTTTTTAACAAGCTCCTGTCCATGTCCATTATTATTCTGTTTTTTTCGTTCAGTAACACTGTTATGTTGTGGAGTGTATGAACAAATGACCTCATGCTTTATTCCTTGTTCTTCACAATATTTGTTAAATCATTGGAGGTACATTCACCTCCACCATTAGTACACAATACTTTAATAAATCTACCACTCTGTTTTTCAACATACACTTTAAATGCTTAAAACAATCAAAGACTTCTGACTTCTTTTGTAAAAAGTATATCTAGATTTTTCGAGTGAAATCATTAATGAAGGTCAAAAAATACTTGTTGCTGCTATTTGATTTCGTATTCATAGGGCCACAAACATTAAAATAAACAATCTTAAGTGGATGGGATGATTGTTGTTGTTGTTTTGATGAAAAAAGTTTTCTATGATGTTTCCCAAATGTGCAAGCTTCACACAGTTGTTCAGGATGAAATATTGTAAGCATATGTTTGACCATATTTTTCTGAGCAAACATGTTCAGGCATATGAAAATTCAAATGCCAAAATTGTAAGTGCCACAACCAAGACTCATCTTTAACAATTGTATTAAGGCAATGATATACACCACTAGAAATATTAATTTGGAACATACGATGGCTAGTCATAGGTGCCTTAATAATAAATGTACCACTTTTGTCACAAATGGAGAGTTGTTGATCACGAAGATTCATGACACCCTTTTTCTAGTAGTTGACCCACACTTAACAAATTATACTTGGCATATAGAAAATATCATAAATATATTTGTGATCTCCATTCTTCAAACTGATAAGAACATGCCCTTTTCCCATCACTGATATAGTACCATCATTAGCAAATTTGACTTTGGTGTAGAATGATTCATCAAAATCAACAAATAATTCCTTTTTGCCACATGTGTGGTTAGTACACCCAGTATCAAGAAACCAAGTGTGATAGTTTGGCATTTCATTTGCAACGGCGACCATCAAAAGAGCATGTCCTCCATCTTCACTATCATCTCCTTGTACATAGTAAGCTTGTTGAGCATACTGCTTGTTTCTACATTCACTAGAATAGTGGCCAAGTTTGTGACATGAATAACATTCAATGTTAAATTTGTCATACCTTCCTCGCCTATGTCTTTTTCCTCAACCTCTAGTATTTTGTTGTTGTTTGGAGTCTGATGTTTCTAGGTCATCATTATGATTGGTTTTGTTATTGGAGTAGTAATTACCTCTTCTTCTTCCTCTTCCTTTTCCATGGGATCTACCTGCCTTCCTTCTTGTTTCACCACTTTGTTCATCCTTGATTGTGACCTGTGCTTGAAATTCTTATGCAATTGGTTTCTTAGTTGCTTCTCATTGATACGTTGCTCACGAGCTTGCAAATTGCTTGAGAATTCTTCAACTATCATTGAATCAAGATCACAGGCTTCTTCAATCACCACCCCACACGGTCAAATTTGTGTGTGAGTGAACACAAAATCTTTTCCACCTTGGCTTGCTCTTTACATTCCTCTCCATATATTTTCCTTTGATTTGACATAGCAAGTACTCAGCTAATGTAGTCTGCAATTGTTTTAGAGGCTTTCATTTGCAGAAGTTCGTATTGACATCGTAAGATTTGGAGTCTCACCTTCTTAACCTTTTCAACACCTTGGTACGTTATCATCAAAATGTCCCAAGCTTCGTTAGACGTAATCGCTACTGCTATCTTCTCAAAGACCTCATCATTCACACCTTGATGAATCAGATACAGGGTCTTCTTATCCTTTTTCTTGTTCTCACAGTGAGAGGTCCTCTGTGCATCACTTGCATCTTCCTTAAGATCTGCAACACCATGCTCTACAACCCCTAGCAACTCATGGTAGTCAAAGAGGACTTTCATCTGGGCACTCCACCGAAGGTAATTTTTCCCATCCAAGACAGGAAATGTGATATGAAATGAGCTATTCATAGCTTAAGCTCTGATACCGTTGTAGATTGGAAGAAAAAAACATAGCTAGTAGGTTTACAGAGAAGGATAGCTTTTACTGAGCAACAATAATTAAGAAGGAATACTTTTATATTTTGAAAAGGCTACGCCCTAAGTACATAAAATGTTGTCCTATATATAATAAATAAAATATAACTGAAATCTTAAAATTAAGCTAGTAAAAGCAACATGATTAATAACCCACTAACATAAATTATGGAGAATCATAACTAACACTAACAGGCAGTTCAAACGGTTTTATAGAAGAGTGGTCATGGGCGCGGTGCCAGCCCCTCCACCTCCCTCCATTGAAGCAGTAGAGCTCTTTTTGTATCGCCATCTGTTCTTCAGTGGACAACTTTTCATCTTATGATTGACTTATCCTCTTATTTAATGTGGATTTGAAGATAGGACAAGTGGTGCAATGACGTCGTCTTTCAAAAATGATATATTTTGTATTTTTATTTAACAATTTTTTATAAAGTTCGATTATAAGAGATCATATTACATGTTCTCATTACTCTATTCCATAAAAATCTATTCATTTAATAAATAGAGCTCATAAAAATTGAACGACTGGGATCACACCGAAATAGAGGGCACATTGAAATTGAAAACATAAAATCTTATGTTCGATTATATAGCGTAAAATTCAAATGAGTAATGAATTTATTTAAAATTTTATAAAACTCGAAGGATACATTCATATATTTTTCAAATCATTAAATATTTCATTAATTATAATTTCCTTATTATAAAAAGTTAGAATACAAAAGTTTAAGAGCTCAAATGGTCAAAACTTTCTTTCATTTATTAAAAATCATAGGATATAAGTAGGGATGAAATTGAATCGGGCTAGTACGCCTGGGTCAAGTTCAAATATTTATGTTTAAATTTGACATAAAAAATAATTAAACCTAAAGTACAACACTCAAACTTGAGTCTGACCAGAATTGGACAATTCAAAATTTGATTGCGTTATGAATCTAAGTTGATTTTTTTATTTTAAACTTAAAAATAGAGTCATTCTATTCAAATCGACATCATTTTTATTTGAAAATTTTGAAATGTAGAGTGGTTAAATCAGGCAGTTCGAACTCAAATCTAATTTAAAGTCCAAAAATATTTTAAAAACTCGAACTCAAACTAAATTTTAATTAAAACGAGTCGAATCCATTAATTTCATATTAAACCGAGTCGAGCACAATCCCAAATGTCATCTCTAAGAATAAGCAAGAATGATATATTCAAGTTGTTTTAATTTAATTTACTAAAATAACGTTACTTACGCTAATAATTTAACTTAGACATAAATACATTTGATCATCTATGATAAAGCAACTTGTATAGCAAAATTGAGCTTACACCTTGATATCTTCATCACAATCCCCGACAATTCTCTTCCAGAACCAGTGTTCTCTCCACACAACATCCATTTTCTCAATTGGAATGTTCTTGGTCTCCGGCAAGAACAAGTGTACAAATGCAGTCATCACAACAACCCATCCACCAAAGAAGAAGAAAATCCCTGACTTGAAGTGACAAAGCATGGCCAAGAAAGTCTGTGCAACTATGAAGGTGAACACAAAGTTCACAGCCACCACAATACTCTGCCCCGCGGATCGGATCTCCAGAGGGAATATCTCACTCGGAATTAACCATCCTAGAGGTCCCCATGACCATCCAAACCCTGCAACATATACGCATATCAGAAACAGAACTAAGTATGCATACCCTTTGTCAACTCCGCCATGGTCGCCGAGCTGAGCTGCCAGTACTGCTCCGATCATAATCTGTGAGACCAACATTTGTGCGCCACCAAATAGGAGGAGTGCTCTTCTGCCAAATTTGTCAACAAGAAGCATTGATATGAATGTTGATATAGTGCCCACAACTCCTGTCACCAGCGCGGTCGTCAGAAGCGATGCACTTTCTTTCAATCCTATAGTTCTGAAGAGCACCGGAGCGTAGAATGCAATGACATTGATTCCTGTTACTTGCTGGAAAAATGGTAAAGCTATTGCCATTACTAGCTGAGGTCTGTACTTTCTTTGTATGATGTTCGAAAATGGGTGTTCGATGGTTCTTGAGATGGAGCTTGCTTCGATGAGATCGTCAAGTTCTGTTTGAACATCCTGAGTGCCTCTCACACGCTGTAGCAGATGTTTGGCCTTTTCATGGTCATCGGTTCGTTGAATCAGGCTGCTGGGTGTGTCAGGGAGGAAAAGAGCACCTATTGTGAGGATTGAGGCAGGGAATGCAGCCATAGCTAAGGAGATTCTCCAACCCCATCCTTCTCTGATCTTTTCAGTCCCGTAGTTTATCAGATTCGCTGAGAGTGCTCCAATTCCAATGCTGAATTGGAAGCCATTGTTGAACGCTCCCCTATACCTTGGTGGTGCCATTTCAGAGAGGTAAAGTGGAACTGACTGCACAACAAGGAATATTCAGAACACATAACCATAGGTTCCATTTACACATCTCTAATTTATTGTGACACTACCTGGTTCGCAAAACCAACTCCAATTCCAAGCAGTACACGACCAAAAATGATCATATACACATTAACAGCAGCGCCACCAAGTGCTGCGCCGGCGAGGAAAGCTGCGCCTCCGATGAGGATTGATGGCTTCCGGCCAAACGCCCTGGTGACCGGTGAGGCAAAGAAAGAAGCAAACAGGCCAGCAACGTAGAGTGAGGACGTGAAGGAGGTCAGAAGTTGACTGTCAAATTTGCAGTAGTTGCTAATCTTTGTGTCCTGTTTCATCTTTCTGTACACTTCTGGGAAGAATTTCTTCAGAAATGGTTCCATTGAAGTCACTCCACCTTCACACACGGAGTTTTGCAGAAGTTAGTGATGGATCTTACAGTGGCTAGTTCTTTATCCTATATCAAACGAGATCTACAAACAAATAGATATCAGACAACAATTCCTAGTAGAATCCATGGATGTGATTTTCATAGCTAAAGATCTCAATCTAGCAACCAGAAAAGCAAAAGTTCCATGGAAGAGATTAAAACCAGAAATTCCAATGTCATAGCCAAAGATGACTCCTCCCATGGCAGCCATCATGCAAGATAGAACAACAAACATGGTCATCCTGCCATTATACTGCACGTTTTCGCTTGTTATGGCTAATCCTGGCGCCATAGTTTAGCCTTCCAAGCTCTGCGGAAAGAAAAGAAAGATCTCTCTACCCTTCTTTTTATCTGAAAAAGCAGTGGTGTTCTACAGTTGGAAGTCGCAGGTATTAGTTAGAGGTATAATTGAAGAGAAAGAGCTGTCTGTCATTGACTTGGAGATAACACCATGGTTACAAGGCCGACTTGGACTCAAGTTGTTTACTTTGACTCTTCATACAAGTTGCTCTCATCCCCAACTTAAAAAGCTCTGCAATTCGACAAAAGAGCATGACCCTTTTGCCAGCTCTTTCTGTTGTGAGATGGAACAGACCTAACGTTGGTTGATTGGTTCACATCAACCGTATTGGCCAGAAACTATGGAAGTCGACTGGCTAGGATTGAGCTTTGGCTGCGCTACAGCCTAATCTAGATGATGAACAAAGGCCAAAAACATAGGGAATCTTTTGGGATATAAAAAAATGTATACCGTGTTACTTCTGAATAATTTAAAATTTTATAACTTTCAGCTTAACGTTTTCCAAAAAAAAATTTAAATAAGCTTCTATTATTAATTATGTTTCGTTGGGCCCGAGCCTGGTCCAAAGCTTGGTCCGACTGAATTTTATTTTAAAAATTTTGAATTTTTTTAAATAATAAAAAGAAATTAAAAAACTAAAATAGTAATCTTGAACGAGTTATTAAAACTCTCAAAATTAGCTATGATTCATTAAACTTTTACGATACCCGTAGAATCAAGTTGAATCATCGTAAAACTAAAAAATTGTTTATTAATTTCAATTATCTAAACAAAGTAGGAGATGATGATTAATTACATATTATTTAAATATTAAATATTGATTATTAATAAAAAGTCTCTCTACTTATTAAGGGTAAGGTTGCATATTACTAAACTTTTTCAAAAGCTCAATTTGAATGTAACCTAACTCGGTGTTAATTCTAAATCTTAATCAAGGGTGTTGGACTCTATTATAATTAGATGTAACAAATTCAGTTAGATTGATTTTGACCTAAAATTAACTAATTAAATTTAAATTAATCGAATTTATGATAAGAATGGACTTGACTTAAATTTATTTCATAAAATAAAATCATTTTAGTTTGATTTTTTAAAAATCGTTATTTTAATTTTTATTAAAAATTAAAATAAGTCATTGTCAATAGTTTACACAATTACACTTCTAATAATTGTATTGGACTCTTGCATATTTGACATTTGCACAAGCAGAAAAGTTTGAATTCATGAGATTTGAAGTTTAACTAACTACGACGACTAAGAAGACAAGTGGATCTCTTGAAGCGTTGGATCCTTGGGAGGGCCGGTTACGCAACTGAAGACAAGTGGATCTCCAGTCGATTTGATCCTTCTCTTCCGTATTGGAGAGCCGAGGGAGATGGTCAAGAAGGGTAGTGGAGCCTTGAATGTGGACTTGCCATGCGTCGTTAACAACCAGAGAGGAAACTTTTAGCAGCAAAGGCATTCGGTTCCTTAGCCTCTGGAAGTCAGGAGAGTCTATAAGTGGACTGATGTCACTCTCGCCTTTCGGGTGGTGCCAACCTGTCCTGTCCAAAGAAAATTTTTTATGATACGTTCCAGCTCCTTGAGAACTTTCCCAGGTAATACAACAGAAGCAACCCAATGAACATGCAGAATATTAAGTACAGAGATAATCA
Organism: Erythroxylum hondense; assembly: GCA_029829435.1. Classification (NCBI taxonomy): domain Eukaryota; kingdom Viridiplantae; phylum Streptophyta; class Magnoliopsida; order Malpighiales; family Erythroxylaceae; genus Erythroxylum; species Erythroxylum hondense. Next base: position 67,718,120 of record JANKYF010000006.1, read on the forward strand.
GCGAGAGTCGAGAGGAAACGATTCTGCCAAGCCATTACTCGATTCTTCAGTCGTTCAATAATCGGTAAGCAATCAGTAAATTTCGGTTTGGAGACTATGATTGGGATTCCTAAATATTTTAAAGGTTGTGATGTGCTTGATATCATCTATGCAACTAACATCTACCGAGGTAAAAAAAATTACTCTTCTCGACATTGCAAGATAAATAAATAAATAAGGCGAGAGGGGTCGCCTTGATGTATGCCCTTGGTAGGTTTGAATGGAATGATGGGGATGCCATTGACTAGCACACTTAAAAGAAGCGATGCTGACATAAGGCATGACCCATCGAATAAATTATGTAGGCAAACGAAGTGCTTCAAGACAGAGATGAAAGAATTGCCAACTGACTGTATCAAAAGTTTTAAAGAAGTTGATCTTAATCAAGCAACTGTTAATATGCTTACTCGAATGATATTCCCACATCAGCTCCTGTAGGAGGATGTTATCACCAAGATTTTTTTAGGAAGCAAGGCACTTTGAGTGGGGTTAACTACAGCCGAGAGTGTTGGAAAAAGGTGAATAAAAAGCAGAGATAGACAGAGCACATAGAAATAAAAGACTTTAAGCTTTTATTTCATCTAATACGTCGTACATAAACAAATGCGAAGTGCCTCTATATATAGGCTTACAGAAAACAAACACAACTAATTAAATCCAATAACTTTGCTATTTACTCGGTCAAACTTTGAATCAAACTTCAACACTCCCCCTTGATTCAAAGATACAAACTCCCACATGTTTTCTAAAGTTCTCATGCTTTTTCAACAGAAGTGCCTTTATCAGTATATCAACAACTTGTTCTTTGGTATTGCAAAACTTCAACACAATTTCTTCATTGGTAACAAGACTCCTAATGAAGTGATAACGAATATCAATGTGTTTTGTTCTGCTATGATAAGCTTGATTCTTTGTCATTGCAATAGCTGACATGCTATCACAAAAGATCTCTGTAACTCTAGCTTGCTTCTTATTGAAATCAGCAAGAAGTCTTCTTAGCCAAAGTGCTTGACTAGCTGATGTTGTTGCAGAAATATACTCAACCTCTGATGATGATAAAGCTACCACTTCTTGCTTCTTTGAACTCCATAAAATTGCACCATACCCAAGATTAAATAGGAAATCATATGTGTTTTTTCTATCATCCATACTACCTGCATGATCACTATCAGTGTAACCTGTCAGCTTAAAATTTGATACGTTGAAGTACCAAATTCCCAGCTCTACAGTTCCTGCTATATATCTCAAAATTCTCTTTGTAGCTCCAAGATGCAGCTTGCTTGGAGTGTGCATAAACCTGGACACAACTCTAACCGATAAAGCAATATCTGGTCTAGTATGATACAAACAGTTTAAACCTCCAACAAGACTCTTAAAATATGTTGCATTCACAAATTCAGCATTATCATCTTGACTCAACTTTTCATTCACATTCATTGGTGTAGCTTCAACTTTGCAATTCAACATATTGAATTTCTATAAAAGATCCATTGCATATTTTCTTTGTGAAATAAAGATCCCATCAAAACCTTGTTTCACTTCAAAACTAAGAAAATAATGCAATAAACCTAAATCTGTCATTTCAAATTTCTTCATCATGCAAGTTTTAAACTCAACAATAATCAACTCATTAAAACCCATATAGATCATATCGTCAACATAAAGACATACCACCATAAACTCATCTTTACCATTCTTCTTCAAATAAAATGTTGGCTCATTTTTACTTCTTTTAAATCCACTATCCTGAAAATAGGAATCAATTTTGAAGTATCATGCCCGTAGTGCTTGCTTTAAGCCATAAAGCTCCTTTTTTAACCTGTAGACTTTATCTTCATTACCATTAGCTACAAAACCTTAAGGCTGTGAGACATAAACTTCTTCCTCCAAGCCACCATTCAAAAAGGCATATTTAACATCAAATTGGTATACTGGCTAATTTAATTTAGCAGCTAACGCTAAAAAGGTTCTCACCGTTTCAAAGCGTACAATTGGAGAAAAAGTTTCGTAAAAGTTGATGCCTTGCTGTTGAGAATAACCCTTTACAACCAGCCTTGCCTTATATTTTTGAATGGTCTCATATGCATGATACTTGGTTTGAACACCCATTTAAGCTCATTAGCATTCTTTTCTTCCGATAAGTCTACCAAGTCCTAAGTCTGATTTTTCTAAATAGTCTTCTTTCTACTCTTTCTCCGATGTGGGACACTCACATGTAGGTACTCTTAACACTTCCCCTCACATGTGAGTCTCCTTTTACTTGGGCAATCTGGAGAGGTGCGTAGATAATCCTCATTAGGGTTGGACTTCTTATTGAGGTCAAATAGGCTCCCATCTGGGGCAAACAATACTGCTGGGTCACTTGCTCCATATAGACATTAATTCCTTCTCCAGTTGTTTAAATAACGAATCCGCTTCTAGGGCAAATAGTAGGCCAAGTTCTTCTTTGGCTTTGATACCACTTGTTAGATCTGGAGAGCCCGCTTTCATGGGAGATCTACATCATGAGCCTAGTGATGAAACCTACTTTTGGACTTTGACACCTTATTTTAACTTAAAACCTTAAGGCATTAAGTTTATGGGTCCTTTCCACTTATGTCTTTTACTAATTCCATCTCTTTTCAATGTGGGATTCCTACTCACACGTGACATTACAACAATCTCCCCCTCAAGTGTTAACTTCCACAATGAGCTTGGACTCCCCCTTGAGCGAAAGCCTTTTTTCTTAGCAGCTCGAGTATATGGTGTCAACAAGAGCCCTTTTACTCTACTAGTATGGACCCACCAGGAGTCTCTTTGCTCTTTTTCGTGGGGAGGCAATCACAGAATCCGACTACCTTCTTCATACTCGTCTCTTACTGAACCATCGACTCTGATACCACTTGTTGGATTTGCAATGGGCCTACGGGCTCACACAAATAAGAAAGTTAGATTATATATAATTCTAAGTGAGGTTCCATCCTAAAACCAATTGGTGATAGGTGAAGTAACTCATTAGGCTTATATGTGAGGGGGAGTGTTAAGATTACCTACATACGAGTGTCCCACGTCGAAGAAAGAGGAGAAAGAATACCAAAATGTTGGAAAAAGGTGAATAAAAGGCAGAGATATACAGAGCATATAAAAATAAAAGACTTTAAGCTTTTATTTCATCTAATACGTCATACATAAACAAATAAGAAGTGCTTCTATATATAGGCTTACAGAAAACAAACATAACTAATTAAATCCCACGACTCTGTTATTTATTCTAAAAAATATGAAACTTGCTTAAATAAAGGAAACAAACTAACAAATTAGAGAAATACTCTGTCAAACTTTGAATCAAACTTTAATAAAGAGCACTCTCTTTAACCTTTCAGCAAGTAGCTTTGATATCACCTTATATATAACATTGTAGCACAAGATAGGCTTAAAGTCTATCATGTAGCAAGGATGAGTTTTCTTAGGCACTAGACAGATGTAGATATGGTTAATCACCTGAATGTGGAGTTTGAGGAGGTCTAATAGTACGCAACTTTACCCTTAACTAGTAAAGAGACTATTTCCGATAGACCCACAAGAAAGAAGAGAAAAAAAGAAAAAAAAATTAGATTTGTTTGATAAACAAATTCTTGTATTAAAAAGAAACGATATAATCAAATAAGAATGAGGAAATTCAAAATAAAAATAAAAGTGAAAAATAAGAAGAGTAAAGAATAGAAATAAAAGTTAAAATAAGCAAACAAGAAAGAAAATAAATAGATAAGTATTATAGATAAAAGTGTTTAAGCTAAAAAATAAGACATAAAAACTTAAGGAAAGGTTCATAAGACCTATAACAAAAAGAGAAGGACCTCTGTGTAGGATCTTCTACCCGTATTTTAGTTTACTAAAGTTTTCTATTAAGAGTCACGTCCTTAATAAGCTCTAGTAGAGTCATATCCTTCTTCTCCCAAGTTCTTCTTAAGTTTTCCTCTTTTTCTCTTACAATCCTTAAATAAGATTTTCTTGCATCTTCTCATTAGAGTGTTAGGATGTCTCTTCTTAACATATTCGAGTCACCTAAGTCTTGTCTCTCTTAATTTATCATTAATGTTAACAATCCTTAATTTATCTCTTATTGCTATATTCTTAACCTTATCTCTTCTTATACAGCTATACATCCAACGGAGCATCCTCATATTTGTCATCATTAATTTATGACTATGCACTGGTTTGATGAGCCAATACTCTGTTCCATAGAGCATGGTCAATCTAATTCCTCAACGGTAGATTTTACCTTTTAGCTTGAGTGATATCTTTTTTTATATAAAACTCCTGATATACCCTCTCTATTTATGTCACCTTGATTTGATACGATAAACTATGTCTTCATCTATCTTGCCATTACTTTATACAATGGATCGAAGGTACTTAAAATAATCTTTATATGGTATAACTTCTTAACCAATATTTATCTCCACATTAGATACCACCCTATGACCCGAAAAGTTATACTCAAAATGTTCAGTCTTTAACTTGATCAATTTTAAACCTTTTGACTTTAATGTATTCCTCCGAAGTTCTAACTTGACATTAACACTCTCTTTTATTTCATCCACTAAAAAAATGTCATCAACAAACAATATACACTTAGGTACATCCCTTTAGATTTTCTTGATGAGCTTATCTATTAATACTACAAACAGAAAGAGGCTTAATAAGGATCCTTAGTATAGCACGATATAGATAAAGAAATATTTTTTAACTCCTACTTTTGTCCTTACTCTAGTCTTAATACCTTCATACATATTCCTAATTAACTGTATATAGGTTATAGGAACTCTCTTAACTTCTAAACATCTTCACATAACTTCCCCAAGTACCCTATCATAAGTTTTCTCAAGGTCAATCAAAATCATGTGTAGGTCTCGTTGTCTTTTTCTATAATATTCGATTAATCTTTTAAGGAGTTGTATAGTTTCTATCATAGACCTTCTTGGTATGAAACCAAATGGGTTCTCCAAGATCAGTGCATCCTTCCTCACTCTTTTATCAATCGCCTATTCCTATAACTTTATATTATGACAGAGTAGTTTGATGTTTCTATAGTTGTTACAGCTTGATTTACTAAGCAAGACCCTCTTCTCCTAGGTAATTCCACACCTCTATGGGTAGCGCATCATGTCCTACTGCCCCTTTCACTCTCCATTTCCCTTAAAGCTCTTTTAATTTCTTCTTTTGTGATTTATCGGCAACAAGTAAAGTTCTAATATTTTTCAGGTGTACTATGATTATCCAAAGACATGTTGTCATCTCCACCTTTATTAAAAAGGTTATAAAAGTATCTCTGTCATATTCTCTTAATTTCATTTTCATCCATGAGCAACCATCATGCTTCATCCTTTATACAATAAACTTGATCCAAGTTTCTCACTTTATATTCTCTGGCTCTTGCCAACTTAAATATATCTCTTTCCCATCTTTAGTTTTAAATTGTTGATATAATTTCTCGTAAACTCTAATTTTGGCTTATGAGATTATCTTCTTCACCTCTTTCTTTACTGGTTTATAACTTTCACTATTAATTACCCTCTCTATATCTCTGTTGCTATCTAATAGAGCTTTACAAGTAACCTTTTTTATCTTCATCTTTTCTTGTATATCTTCATTCCACCATCAAGACTTTATCTTACTGCCCCTGAGCCTTTTATAAAATTCCAAGATTTGTTCAACTACATTTCTTACAAGAGTTATTACTCCCTCCCACCTTTGGTTAATATCTCCTTTCAATTTCTACTATTCTCCAAACATTACTCTATTCCTAAGTTGTTCAACAATATCCCTGTTGGACCCAACATTTTCTTTTATTTAATTATTGATTTATTTTATTTTATTTTCTTATAATTTAGTTATTTAGTGAGCATAAGTTAAAATTATAAATTAGAATGGAAATGTTAGAATTAAATTAGAGTATGGTATGGTATTTAAATAGCCTAAGGAATAAGTAGTCTTTAGATTAAATGAAAGAAGGGTAAAATTAGAAGGACAAACAAAGAAGAGGAGTATTTTTGGAAGACCAAGACCAAAAATGTGTCTTGAATAAGAAGAAGAAGAGAAGTGTGCGTGAGTGTTAGAAAAGATAAGAGAAAAACGTAAGGAAGAAAGAAAGAAGAAGAAGAGAACGTGGGAAGCTAGGAAGGAAGAAAAAAGAAGGAGATTTGAGCTAAGTTAAGGTAATTTTATCTTTCTTTCTTGTTTAGGTAGAGAAAGAAGTAGAGGAATGCGTTTGTGTTGGAAGAAAGAAGAGAAATCATGTTGATTTTTCATGGATTTCTAAACTAGGTTTTAGTTTTTCTAACCTAGATAGACTATAGGTAGGTTAAGTGTAAGCTTAATTTTATCCTTTTTTATTGTTGAAGTTTTATGAATTTTCTTTTAATGTTGTTTGAATAGAAACTTGGTTCAATTAAAGGGAATCAAGGAAACTTTACCCAAGAGCAAGAGGAAAGGCAATCTTGAGCTTAGATTTTCAAGCAAAATTAGGTAGGTAACGTGTTTATAGTTATTGCATGAATGGGCACTTTGTTGCTTGTATGTGTATATGCTTAATTGTTTGAAATTAAATTGTTGTGGTTGTTGGAAAATGCATGATAGTTCATAATTATGTTATACCTTGAAAAAGGTTATGACATTTTGTATTAATGAAATGATAGAAGAACATAAAAAGCATGAAAGTATGATGAATTGAATTGAGCATGAATATTTGCTTGTGTTTGGGCAAGAGAGAAACCATTTCGTTAGTCACATCCACGTTGACCAAAAGGCTTCTCCCGGCTACCCGCTTGTGGCATATGAGATCCTAAGAACGGACTCATTTTATTCATGGTGTAAACTTCGATTTCGCCATTTCGATCCATGGAACTCTCGAGTCATTTGTTTGTGCATTGCATCTTTGAATTGTCAAGTATGATGCATTTGAGTGTTATGTTGGATGGCTAAATGTCCATGTTATGTGTTATGCGTTAACTTCCTTAATTATGAGTTTTTGAGCTAAATTGGTTAATGATTGAGTAGCTAGAATAAATTGAGATATAGAGGTATGTATACATGTTTGATTGTGTGGCTCGTTGCCAATGAGTATAAATATATTAGCCACTGAACTTTGTAGCTCAACCTGTTATTTTTCACTCATTAGGTACAGAATGAGAAGGTTAGCGATCCTTGCAAAGGCATTTAGGCAAACTCCAAGATAGTTCTTTTATCACTAAGTTAGTTCGAATTATTTTGTATAGCTTTATAGGCATATCAAACATGAGCATCCAATTGTATTTTGTATTAAGTTATTGATGTGTTTGTTGATATGGACTAAAGCTTTGTTTAAACTCTACTTTGATTTAGTAATGAAATTTGGATTTGATGAAGATCTTTGGTGTATGTTCATATTATCTTTTGGTTAAGTTGTGAATTGTTGTGGGGAAATAGAATTGTATTGTTGTTGGAATTAAGGTTATGTGTAAGTGCAAAAAAATTGTTGCGAATGTTGGGATTATGGGTTTCGGATCTGAAGGTTTCGCCGTAGTGAAGCCCACCTTGGTTGCAACGAACCTTTCCTGAAGGATAATTTCTCTTGATTTTTTTGTAACTTCGCCGTTGTGAAGCCAAACTTTTGTCACGGCGTATTTTTTCAACTTCGCGGCAGCAAAAAGGGTACCTCAGATGGACCTCGAACCTTCATCACAGTGAAGCCAGAGGTCGGCCACGGCAAACTTCTCCCAAAGGGTCTTTGGAAATGGTTCCCCTAGTTTGTCGCGGCGAAGCCGCCACTGCTACCTTTGAAATTTTCTTATAAATTGAATGTTTTCGACTTTTCTTTTGCATTATCCTCACCCGATCGCCCCAAGTGTTCACCTTGGGATTAGTCACGGGTCTCGAGCCCAACAATCTCCTTTTAGATTTTCCCATCTAACTCTATTACACCTTTGAGATCTTCTCTTCTTTCTCCAACCTTTGATTATAAGACCCATAACTATCAATATGTACTGAGTTAACAGACATGCATTAGGGAACACCTTACAGTCCTTACAACTAAGTCGATTGCTCCTCCTTACAAAAAAGTAGTCAATTTGAGTTTTCATGATTTTGCTCTTAAACATCATTTGGTGCTTTTTTAACAAAAAAATAAGTTGGCTATTACCAAATCAAATACTACAACAAAGTCCAGCAAGCAATGCTGTTATCATTCCTATCTTCGTACCCAGACCTCCCACGAGCCCTTGAATACCCATCTAAGGTTGGCTTTATATGGCTATTAAAGCCTCCTATTGGAATAACTTTCTTGTTAGGGCGGAATCAACCAAATCACCTCATCTAGTTCTTCTTAGAATTGGTGTTTAAACAGTTCTTTCAACCCTATTTAGAGTGCTTAAGCATACACTATATTGAAAACAACATCTTTCACCACAATCTTTAAGGATAAAATCATATCATTAATCCTCTTTATACTCATAATTTGATGTATGGGTTCCTTTACAGCCAAGATCCCTACACTATTTCGTTGCCACAAACACGTTGAATACCAAAGTTTGAACCCAATGATCTCTTTCACTTTATCCCCTGTCCACTTTGTCTCTTGAATGCATGCTACATGAATCTTATATTTGTCTAAAATCTCTACTAATTTAAACGACTTCTCTATAAAAATCCCGATATTCTAGGAACCTATCCACAATTTGTTAACATCTTCTCTTCTCTTAGATCCAGAACTCACCAAAGGTCTAAATCTTGTTCTATCATCAGAATTCAAAGTCATAACTCCTACCCTAGTACCCAATACAAGCTAAGAAAAGTAACAATGGATTGAAACTTTAAAATCCAAATAAAAGGGATAGACTAGTAATAAGCCAAAAAGAAGAACCACTAAAGTAATTAAAAATAGAAATCAAATAGTCTATACTACTAACGACAATAGAAAATAAATAGCAATAGTTGAAAGGAAAAGAGAAAATAATCAAGGGAGTTAAATAAAAAAAATCAAACCAACCAATTTTCAAAATCTTTTTTTTAAACATTCGAAGAAAACAAACCTCAACAATATCGAAATGAAAAGCATAATATTAAATCCCAAAATAAGCACCACAATAAAGAAATGCACAAATCACAAGCACAAATGACCAAAAACAAATTAATACTTAGATGGTATAATCTAAACCAATAATAGGCACCTCTCGCCTAAAACAATATTACTAGAGAAATAACTTACTAAAAGAAAGCCACGGGGAGAAACTAAAAGCGAGGTGTAAGAAACAAGAACCTCAAAACTGTAATACTCTTACTTCATTATATGATAATGGCGGATCTTAAACATATATAATTCTCACATATAACATAGTTGTACCTTGATCCATAAAGTTGTTTGATATCGGTATGAAAATCAGACTCTTCAGAACTTTTGATTCTCTTAAGTGTTTCTATTCTTTTTCCTCACTTTTTCACTTATGTCTCTTATATGATAGTTATTGACAAAAGCAACTTAATAGGCAAGAATAGGACCAAAAGCGACAAAGCTTTTAAGTGGTTTTTTTAGAAAACCACCTTTTAACCACCACACTCATCAAGTTGGTATTAAGCTTTATAAACATTTATTACATGAGACATTAATAATCTAACATTCTCTCACTTGGCTCATGTAACATTGCCATCTTCATAAGTCATTCCTTGAATACATCATTTATCATAATCAAGAATTAGAACTAACGTGAGTCATGGCAGTTGTATATGATTTAAACAACATATTCCCTTCTATGTACTACAAAGTTAGTCTTCTCCATGAAATGATCAATAAATGGGAAACACATAATTGATCAAAAGTAATGTCTATTCAATACAAAAATTGTTATCATCATTCCATTTAATTCAGGATACACATTCGAAAAAATAGGTAAATCAAAAACAAATGCAATAATGAGCTCAAAATGTCAATTAAATTAAAACATAAACGTCATCATAATATTCATTAATGCCTACTTAGCAATAATACCCATATTGTCAATATGCCCCATAAATATTTTGAGCAGTAATCCCTTAGTCAAAGGGTCATCAATCATAAGATTAGTGTTAATGTGCCCAATTGACACTCTACATTTCTGAACCTCTTCTTTAACGACAATGTATTTCAATTCCATATGTTTAGCACTTTTTGAATACTTGTCGTTTTAGAAAAGAAAATCGCTGCGAAATTATCACAATAAATTTTTAGCAACCTGATAATACTGTCGACTATTCCAAGTCCTGAAATAAAGTTTTGCAACCACTTAGCCTGAACTATGGCCTCAAAGCATACCAAAAATTCAGCTTCTATGGTGGATGTAACAATTATTGACTGCTTCACAGTTTTCCATGATATTGCTCCTCCAGCTAAAAGATATACTTAGCTAAATGTAAATATTCTAGTATTCACACAATCAACAAAATATGAATCTGAATATCCAATTACTTCAAGATGATCATACCTCCTATAAGTAAGCATATGATCTTTTGTCCCTTGCAAATATCTTAAGGCTTTTTTTGCAGCTTTCCAATTATCCAATCTTGGGTTACTTTGGTATCTACCAAGCATACCAACTGCAAAGCTAATGTCCAACCTTGTACACGTTTAAACATACATCAAACTCCCAACAACAGATGCATAAGGAATTCCTTTTATCTGTTTCCGTTCCATATCATTCTTTGAACATTGCATGAGACTAAATTTGTCTCCTTTCTGAATTGGAACTGAAGACGTTGAACATTTATCCATTATGAATCTCTCTAAAACTTTATTAATCTATTCTTTCTGAGACAAACCTAATAGTCCTTGGGATCTATCCCGAAATATTTCTATTTCGATCATATAGTTTGCGTCTCCTATGTCTTTCATTTCAATATTGTTAGAGAGAAACTTCTTAGTCTCACTTAATAGACCAAGATTATTAGTTGCAAGCAAGATGTCATTAACATATAAAATCAAAAAGATAAACTTACTCTCACTGACTTTCAGATATATACACCGATCAACAATGTTTTCTTTAAAACCAAAGGAAACGACAGTATCATTAAATATAAGATACCATTGGCGGAAGCTTGCTTGAGTCTGTATATTGTTTTTTTTAGTTTACACACCATGTGTTCTTTCCCTTCAACTGAAAAACCCATTGGTTGATCCATATATACATTTTCCTATAAATTTTCATTTAAAAAGGCAGTTTTCACATCCATCTGATATAGCTCTAAATAATAATGAGCTACTAGTGCGATGATAATTTTGAGAGAATCTTTCTTGAAAGCTGGTAAGAACGTTTTTTTATAATCAATGCCATCTTTTTTAGTAAACCCTTAGCAATAAATCTAGCCTTGTAATGTTCAAGATTGTCATGAAAGTCACACTTCATCTTAAAAACCCATTTATGCCCAACTCTTTTGCACCCTTAAGGCAATTCTACAAGGTCCCAAGCACCATTATGTTCTATGGATTTAAGCTCATCTTTCATTGCATCTAGCCATTTATTAGCTTTAGCACTATTAATGGCTTATGAAAATGAAAATGGATCATCATTAATTCCTAAGTCATCTTCCAACTCTTATAGATAGACCATATAATCATTCGGAATAGCAGATCTCCTTTCTTTTTGGGATCTTCTCAATGATATATCATGTGGTTCTTCTATTACAGGTTCATGTTGAGTGTCAGGAGCATATATTTGTTGTTCTCCATGATTGTTATGCGATGTAACAATTTGAGGAACAACAATTTGAGTAATGGGAACACAAGTCAAAGGGACTTGTATTCTAAATTCCTTAATCTCCACATTTTGTGAAACTTCACTCTCACTAATTTCACCATTCTTAATAAACCTAGCATTTCCAGCTTGTACTATGGTTAGGATAATAAAATCTATACCATTTAAATTTTTTTGGACAGCCAATGAAATATCCACTTATTGTTCTTGCATCCAATTTCTTTTCGTGTAGATTATAAATCTTATTTATGCCTGGCAACCCCAGGCATACAAATGCCTTAAACTAAGTTTCCTCTCAGTCCACAGTTCAAAAGGTGCCTTTAGAACTGCCTTACTAGGAACCCTATTTAGCAAATACATGGCAGTTTTTAAGGCATACATCCATAATGATAAAGGTAAAGATGCATTACTTAACATACTTCTAACCATATTTATTAAGGTTCGGTTACGATACACCATTTTGTTGTGGTGTACTCAGCATTGTGTATTGAACACATATGCCACCCTTTTCTAGGAATTTAGCAAATGAACCAGGATGTTGTCCATTTTCATCATATCTTCCGTAATACTTAACACCTCTATTAGACCTAACATTTTTCACTTTTCTGTCTAGTTGCCTTTCAACTTCAATTATATAAATTTCTAAGGCATTCACTACTTGAGATTTCTCATGCAATCAATAAACATATCCGTAACGTGAATAATAATCAATAAAGGTGATAAAGTATTTTTCTTTACTGAAGAATTAACATCAAAAGGTCATATCAGTGTGTACAATTTCAAGAAGCTGGGTGTTTCTCGTGGCACCTTTCTTTGTGTGTTTTGATTGCTTTCCCTTAATACAATCCACACAAATATTGAGATCAGTAAAATATAAATATGGAAGAATTTCATTCTTTACTAATCTTTCCATTTTTTCCTTGGAAATATAACCCAAATGCTTATGCCACAAGTAAGCGGAACAGTAATTCAGTAAACTACGTTTAATTCCAACTTTATGATGCAGGGTCATAAGAGTTTCAGCATATAAAGTATCAAGATTTAATTTATATAAACCATCAAAAAGTATACCAAATCCAATCATACTAGTATACTTAAACAAACTGAAACATTCATTACCAAACTTAAAAGAGTATCCAATAACATCAAGTTTAGATAAAGAAATCAAATTCCTAGAAATTCTAGGTACATAAAGAGTTTCAAATAAATCTAAATGATGCCCAGTATTCAGGATTAAACGGTAAGTCCCAACTGCTTCCACTAGAACCTTTAATCTATTCCCCATAAAGACAAACTTCTCATTTAGGTTCAGGTTTGGATCATAAGGAATCCCTATATAGTATTAGAAACATGAGTTGTACATCCAAAATCAATCCACCAAGTATTACGTGAAACTTCAATTAAATTTGATTCAAAACATATATAAGCCTTAAGCTTACCTTCCTTTTCGAACCAAGCCTTACGTTGTGGACAATCCTTCTAGAAGTGTCTAGATTTTCCACAGAATGACATTTGTCTTTTTTTACCTTCTTTTGGATCTTAACAGAGGACTCATTGGTCTTCAATGGTCTTTTCCCCTTTCTATGATTCTTATGTACTTTCTTACTAGCTTCTTGATATTTCACAAAATGGATGGAATGATTTCCTTGATTCTTAAGTCTTGTTTCCTCCTGAACCAACATACTATGTAATTTATGCACATTCCGTTTGTCTTTCATGGTATTATAGCTTATTTGGAATAGACCATACTCAGACGGTAAAGAGTTCAAAATGAGTTGTACAAGAAAATATTCATCCACTTTCATTCCTAGAGACTTAAGTCTTACTGCAATATTTGTCATTTCAATGACGTGTTCATGCATAGTATGAGAACCAACAAATTTCATGCTGGTCAAAGTACCAATTAATGTCCCAGCAAGAGATTTATCAGGTATTTGGGAGCGCTCTTCCACAAAACTCATAAAGCACTTTCAGTTTTGGGAAGAGCTAACTTGATATTGCTTGTTATGCTCATTCACATAAACGCCAAGCTCAATCTATTTGATTTTTCCCGAGCTTTATAATGAGCCTTTTCTTCATTACTACTAGTATCAATAATAGTAGCAGGCTTATCAACTTGAAGTGCCAAATCAAGATCCAATACACCAAGGTGAAATTGGACTTGTTCACTCTAGTCAGAAAAGTTTAGCCCATTAAATGTTAGAACAGACGAAGCTTGTGAATATAAAGAAATAGGGACAGAAACTGCAATAAATACACTCATAATATAAATGCTTTGAGTCATAAACTAACATATTATATATATTCAGGTGGAAGATTATGTTGGATCTCGTTTCCGAAATCCAACTACTTATACAGATTCCCTCAAAAACGCTTCTTGTTTTGATACCAAATATGTTGGAACCCATAATTGGATGTCCAACCTCTTACGAAAA
>JANKYF010000006.1:67846371-67856454 GCA_029829435.1 Erythroxylum hondense
AATGGAAAGAACCCTAGATGTTCAATGGAAAGAACCCTAAGAGAACCTGTCTCTTAGAACCTTAGTAAGAGTGTTGGCCAATGGAAAGAACCCTAGATGTTCAATGGAAAGAACCCTAAGAGAACCTGTCTCTTAGAACCTTAGTAAGAGTGTTGGTCAATGGAAAGAACCCTAAGAGAACTTGTGTCTTATAACTCTAACCTTGGGATGCCACAAAGGAAGACCACTCCTTGGATAAGTCAAGTATTCTCAAAGAATACAAAGAAAGCAAGAAAGCTCTTAATATTATTTCTGAATCAGAATCCTCTTTTAAAGTACATAAAGGTGCCTATTATAGGAAAAACTTCCTAACTTAATGTCCGAAAGAAGAAACTAAATAAAAGAAAAAAATTAATACCTAAAAGGAAACAAAATAAACTTAGAAAGACATTGACTAGATGACCTTATTTAAAGGAAAACAAAAAAGGAAACTAATTAAAACATGATATAAACATATTAGACTTTATAGATCACGTCCTTCTCCTTATTTTTGAGTGGCACATAGTTGTCACATGTTATTTTAAGTGAGTTCTTCCAATTGGACTCCATGTGGGCCTTTGGACAGTTCATGTTGGGCTTCAAGGAGTAAGACAATGCCTCTTGGACCTTTATGAGATGAAATCTAACTCAACAATATGGGTTCTATCTTTTGAAGGTCTTGGATCAAACAATTCAATGCTTGCTTCATTGCTTTGACCCTAGCTCTTACCATTGGACCTCCAACGTCTTTTAATGGATCTTTAGGATCATTAAACTTGAATGTTGGGCCTTTGATATGGGAATTTCGTTTAGCCCCTTGCCTTGCACATTTAGATTTCAAATTTGATCCAATTTCAGTTCCCAAGCCTCGTTTTGGAAGCTCATGTCCATGCAAGTCATATCCTAGGCTTCCTTGAGGCAGACCACACTTTGTATGCTTCTCTTCTTGTCTTTCACATACCCATGGTTCTCCATCACAATTGCAAGGCAATAAAAAAGATAAGCTACCTAATCAACTTGAACAAGCCAAGGTTATCACGATTCTAAGAAGTGGTAAGGTGATTGATAATCATGTTCAGAATTCCTTTTAATATGTTTGATGTAGGTAATCAAGAAGAGGAGAACCTCGTTAAAGGAAAAGATGGGCAAAATCAGGAGAGTAATGGGAATGACTCTTCAAGGCACATTCAAAGAGGTGAAAAACTTGAGCATGTAACCAAGGGTAATGAAGGACCTAGACTGCATAGGGCAACCAATCCTTATAGACCAATAGTTCCATATCCACGTTGCCTTAAAGACTCAACACAAGATGAGCAATTTTGTCATATCTATAGCATGCTTTCTAAAGTTAATATCAATATGCTATTGTTAGATGTGATCAAGAACATTCTAGCTTATCTGAAATTCTTCAAGAAACTCAGCACCAAAAAATAAAAGTTTTCATAAAATGAAAAGTTGATAGTTTCTGAAGTAGAAAGTGTGGTCCTTAAACAACACTTACCCCCCAAATTGAAAGATCCAAGAGTTTCATCATGAAGGTATCAATGGGTAATGGTGAGGAGGTTAAGGGTATGCTTGGCCTAGGAGCAAGTATAAACCTAATGCCTCATTCTATTTATGTGAAATTGGATCTAGGATAATTAAAACCTACAAACATGTTGAAGGAGGATCGTCACACAAAGCCTTGGAAGATATGTCCAACATGGGGTTTGGAGCCCAAAAAGAGGAACCGGTCAAGGAGGATGAGAGTTAGAAGAAGTTGGCCTCAACATTGTCCTACAATACCAAGCTTTATAGAAACCTTTTGGGGACTCTAAAGCCTTGGTATAAGTTGATGATCTTGAAGCCCAAATGGAGCCCATAGGGGAGAAGGTTCTTGGCCAAAATCAAGTCACATGTTGTCCTATAACTTGAATTGGCCAAGAGAAGGTATAATGTTTTAACCTATGGTATGTTTTCAACAAGAGCAATCCATTGGTCATAAGTTTCCTATTCCTTGTAACCATCCCTAAATTCCTTGTATTTTGTCTATAAATTGCAAAACAATCTGTTGCTAATTCCTAATCCGAGAAACACAAAACTAGACCAAACTTTCACTGGTCATCGCCTATCACCTCCGGCCAAATTTTGACCACCAAAACGACCACATGCCATCAAATTTTGGTATCAGAGACCATATTGTGATCCTACATCAAGTCATGTCGATGTCCCTACCTAAAAATACACCCAATCCGTAACATACTTCCAAACAACCAATCAATCTGACGCCCTAAGATGTTGATGCTCTTGATGCCACCATTGAAGCCTTACGCCTAGAACTTGTAGCCTCAAAAGCCAAAGAAAGAGCCTATCAATCCATGAAACAATCAAAATCATGAAGCTGAAATCCAATCCTCCCCCTTTCCCACCCTTAAATCATTTCCCAAGAAATTACACACCTGGAATCCCAATTAGGTCCGACCCTAATCCCACCTTTGAAGAGTCGTTTAACTTGAAGAATGGGGAAGTTTTTGATAAGTTAGACCTCTCACACCAAAATAAGAGTATTGAATTTAGGAGGGAGAGGAGAGACAAGGCCGCAGGCTAGAAGAGGTAGACCGATTACTCTAAAACACTCACAAAATGACAACATGTTTAATTTCAAACTAGACATATCAAAGTTTTGGGAAAGCTTGATGCGGAGGCTTTCAAAGATTGGGTCTATAGTTCAGAGAGGGCTTTTTAATTGAAAGAAATTGATGAGGAGAGAAAGATGAAGATAGTAGCCCTAAAATTGAAGGGCTATGCTGCACAATGGTGGGACAATTTGTAGAAAAGAAGAGTGAGAGAAGGGAGGCCACATTATCAAACGTGGCAGCAAATGAAACATGAAATGGAGGAGGCTTTTATGCCGCCCCAATATAGGCAAAGGCTTCTTGATTGGTTGTTTAGTCTTAGACAAGATAACAAGAGTGTAGAAGATTACATCATGGAGTTCAAGCGTTTGATGATTAGTTGTGACTTGAGTGAAACCGAGGAGCTAGTTTGTGTAAGATTCCTCAAGGGCCTCAAAATTGACATCCAAGACATGGAGCCTCTATCCCTATGAGACTTTGCAAGAATTAAAAAGGCTTGCCATAAAAAGTGAATTGTCTCTTAAAGACACTCAAAGCCAAAAATTCCTTCCAACATATGCCCAAACACCATAAAAGACAATTAACCAAAATTTTCCTCTCCAAAGTCCTTCACCACCCACAGCTCCACCACCAAAACTATTTAACCAAACTCCTCTACTAAAACCAAATGCCACATCAAACCCATACACTCCAAAATTTCTTCCACAATCACCAAAATCCAAACTTAGGTGCTTCAAATGTCAAGGACATGGACACTTCCAAATTGAATTCCCAAATAGAAAAGTCATGACCATACAAGAAATGGAGGTTATTGATTATGGAGTTGAGAAAGAATTGTTTTTTGGTGCTAATGTTGAACATGAAGAAGATGGAGATAGTGATGAGACTATTGAAGCTAATGGTTACAATGTTGACGCTAAGATGCTTGTTTTGATGAAAGTATTGAGTAGTGATAAGTGTGTGAAATTGTCATTGATAGTGGAGTTTATGAGAATGTGGTCTCAGAGATGGTTGACAAGTTAGCCCTCAAAACTAAGCCCTTACCAAATCCATAAAAGCTAACTTAGCTTGACTCCAAGCATGAGATCAAAGTCAACTAACGGTGTCTTGTCCCATTTGCAATTGATAAATATGTGGATGAAGTATGGTGTCATGTCATTCCAATGGCCACATGTCACTTGCTTTTTAAAAGACCATGGCTTTATGATAGGGATGTTCAACATCATGGGAGAGCCAATACATATTCTTTACATCACAATGGCAACAAGTTTGTGTTGACTCCAATGAAGCAGAATTTCAAAAAGAAGAAGAGGGATGATTCTACTTTGATGATATTAGAAGAAAAGGATGATGTTCTTGGAGAATTGCCCAATTTTGTACCACTTGATATTGAAGAGGAAGATAAGCCACGACCACCAATTCCAAAAGAGGTACAAAACTTGATTAATGAGTTTAGTTTTGTGTTTCTTTAGGAAAGAACTTCCAAAAGGGTTGCCATCTTTAAGGGAGATTCAACATGAGATCAATTTTGTGCCTGGTGCTTCTATTCCTCACAAGCATGCATATAGAATAAAGAAGGAAAAGAATTACAAAAGCTTGTAGATGAGTTACTTGAGAGATGTTTCATTTAGCCTAGCGCAAGTCTATGTGTAGTGCCAGCCTTTGTTGTGCCAAAAAAGACTGGGAAGTAGAGGATGGTGATAGATTCAAGAGCTATCAATAAAATCACCGTCAAGTATAGATATCCAATTCCTAGACTTGACGATATGTTAGATCATCTACATGGTGCTAAAATTTTCTCAAGATTGGACCTTGTAAATGGTTTTCATCAAATAAGAATAAAGGAGGGAGATGAATGGAAAATCGGTTTCAAGACAAAGGAGGGACTTTACGAATGGCTAGTCATGCCAATGGGCCTGTCCAATTCACCATCCACTTTCATGAGGCTTATGAATGAGGTACTAAAACCATTTTTACACAAATTTGTGGAAGTTTACTTTGATGATATTTTAATCTTTAGCTCTTCCTTAGTTGAGCATGTCATACATTTGAGACTTGTGTTAGAGCTCTTAGACCATAAGAAATTGTATGCCAATTTAGAAAAGTTTCATTTTTGTGATTCCTCTTTAAATTTCCTAGGTTTTGTCGTTATCCATGAAGGCATTAGCATGGACCCTTCAAAAATCCAAACCATTTTTGATTGGCTGAGACCCACTAACCTTTTTTAAGTTAGGAGCTTTCATGGTTTATGTTCTTTCTATAGGAGATTCATAAAAGATTTTAGCACTATCACTAGTCCAATTACCTATTGCATGAAAAAGGGTGAATTCAAGTGGACTCTTCAAGCCATTATTGCCTTTAATACTTCGAAAAATTGATGAATATTGCTCCTTTGTTAGCTTTGCCTAGTTATAATGCACCATTTGAACTTGAGTGTGATGCAAGTGGGGTAGGAATAGGGGTTGTCCTTACTCAAGAGGGAAATCGATCGCCTATTTAGTGAAAAATTGAATGATGCTAGGAAAAAGTACACCATATATGACAAAGAGTTCTATGCTTGATTAGAGCCCTTAGGCATTTTCAACCATATCTTGCCTATTCATTTTGTTCATCAAC
Source organism: Erythroxylum hondense (assembly GCA_029829435.1). NCBI lineage: Eukaryota > Viridiplantae > Streptophyta > Magnoliopsida > Malpighiales > Erythroxylaceae > Erythroxylum > Erythroxylum hondense. The sequence goes on from JANKYF010000006.1 coordinate 67,851,621, forward strand.
CATGATGCCCTAAAATATGTCCAAAACCAAACCCATTTGAGCCATAAACATGCTACTTGGATTGAATACTTGCAAAATTTTGACTTTGTCATAAAACATAAATTCGAAAAAGCCAATGTAGTAGCTGATGTCTTGTCTAGGAAATATACTTTGTTGAGCTCAATGCATGCACATGTTATAGGATAAGGAGAACACTTTGGGGTAGATTAGGGACAAAACTCAAATTTAGTACCGCTTTTCATCCACAAACTGACGGTCAAACGGAGGTAGTGAACCGGTCCTTGGGAAATATTCTTCGAAGTTTGTTGAAAGGGAAGACAATGAATTGGGATGCACTCTTACTACATGCTGAATTTGCATATAATTGCTCAAAAAGTAAGACAACCCAATTTTCACCGTTTGAGATAGTTTATGGCACTAACTCTTTATGTCTACTTGATTTGAGTCCAATTCCTCACATTGGTCCAACCAACATAAAAGCAAATGAAAGGGCTGAGCATATCATCAAAATCCATGAGAAGGTCAAAGCAAATATCTTGAAGCACAATAACAAGTACAAAAAGCAAGCCAAACTCAAAAGGGTCATAGAGTTCAATATTGGAGATTTAGTGTGGGTTTACTTAAGGAAGGAAAGATTTCCATCCAAAATAAAGTCCAAACTCAATGAGAGAGTTGAAGGCCCATTCAAAGTGCTACAGAAGATAGGCCCAAATGCATACAAGATTGAGTTATCGAGTGGTTACAAAATTTCTAACACTTTCAATATAAGTGATTTAAGAGCTTATGTTGAAGACACAATGGAAAACCAAAATGATCAACAAGGTTCGGCCATTGAAGAGGGAGAGGATGATGGAGGACCATCAAACAAAGCCTTGGAAGATATGTCCAACATGGGCTTTGGAGCCCAAGAAGAAGAACCGGCCAAGGAGGATGAAGAGTTAGAAGAAGTTGGCCTTAACATTCTCCTACAATACCAAGCTTTATGGAAACCTTTTGGGGACTCTAAAGCCTTGATCCAAGTTGATGATCTTGAAGCCCAAATGGAGCCCATAGGGGAGAAGGCTCTTGGCCAAAATAAAGTCACATGTTGTCCTATAACTTGACTTGGCCAAGAGAAGGTATAATATTTCAACCTATGTTATGTTTTTAACGAGAGCAATTCATTGCTCATAAGTTTCCTATTTAATGTGTTTAATTCTTATTTAGTGTGTTTTAATTCCTACCCTTAATTTTCCACATTAATACATGTATAGTGGACAATTATGGACAGTTTTCTTTGTTATGAATGCTTCATTAAGAGTCCATTAGGAGGTGAGAAAATGAATCATGTGGTTCTTCACCTTCCTTTTAGCTAAGTTTCCTATTTAAGTCATGTTTTGTTTCCTTTTGAAGGAGAACTTTTGATGAATGAAAAATCTTGAGTATTATTGTCCAAATTAGGGTCAATTTGTTACCGAAAATAGAAAGGGTTTGTTAGTTTTTCAAAAACTTCCACTCGTTTTCTTTACTTTTCTTATTCACTTCCCGAAACTGTATCATTCCTGACCAGTTTCACCATCTTGTCCATACCTTTTCACACACACATCAAAATACGAAACTTCCTTCACCAAAGTTGTAACTGACTTCTTTCTCTACAATTGTTCCTTTAGAACCATCCCCAAATTCCTTGTATATTTCATGCAAATGACAACGCAATCTACTTCTAATTCCTAATCCGAGAAACATTATCATTCCTGACCAGTTTCACCATCTTGTCCATAACTTTTCACACACACATCAAAATACAAAACTTCCTTCATAGCCCACATCCTATTCTACAATTTTGCTTCAAGAATCATCTCTAAATTCTAAGTCATTTGTCCGGAATTTGCCTTACATTCTGCTTGTTCCTTTGTACTCAGGAAATTCCAATTTTTACAAAACTTCAACCATCATACTTAAACACCATAACCATGACTTCCAGCCACCTTAGACCACTACACGCCATCAATTGGCTTCGTAAACAATGGGTGAGTCCAAAGGCCGATTGAGCTGGTCATTTTACACCTTTAAAATTTATAAATGGGTATACATATTAATTCTAATATGGTTTTCATAATTAATAAATTAAATTGAAATTTAGATTTAAAAGAATAGTTAAAAAATTATCAATATTGAATCGGTTTAAATAAATAAAATAATTTTAATCATTAAATAAAATAATTTATTAATAGAAAACAATACTATTTTAATAAATAAATTAAAGATTTTTAATCGATGAGGGTTGTCTATAACCTTTATATTCGAGCCACAGGAATCACTTCACAAGAAACACTACTATCAAATCCTTCTGATGAAGTTCTTAGCTGGCAAACATCTAATGCAATAACACACAAAAAAGTTCTTCGAAGAATTGATTCTCAGCTGAATGGAATCAGTCAACAAACTCATGCTACGCAACATAAAGGTGACGTCGTCTCTCAAGAAATTATCGACATAATAAAATATATATTACAAGCATAAGGGCTATAGCTCAGTTAGGTAGAGCACCTGATCTTCGATATTACATTGCTACACATTATATTGGACCTGACTTCGATGCCAAGGTTAGAGAAATCTAAAAGACAGAAGGAATTGTGCAACAAGTGGAAGCTGATATGCAATCTGCACAGTCAAGGACAGTATATAGTTTATCCTCTTCGTTATTTCCAAATATTTAGCCAACATACTCGTCTCCTATGTATTAGATGTATCCAGAAGAAGCTGATTATTTAAAGGTTTTCAAGTTTAACTATCCTTCGATTAGACAGTATATTCATAATAAAGCTCAAGAAAAACCTAAAAGGTCAAAGCCAAAGCCAAAGCCTGACAGAATTCCTAAGCAACGAGTTTATGAGACATCAAGGGTTTTTGAGCCATCATCTTCACACACTAAATCTGAACCAACTAATAAGTGGAGTGAACCATTACAGATCAATACACCTCTAACTTCTCCACCAAAAGTTCAACCTTCCACCTCTTCTACTGGGAAGGACAAAGTGCCTCAGACAAAGTTCATCACAACTATTGCATCTACACATACTGCAGAAGATTCCTTTGCTCAATCAGATAATACAGAAGCTTATTCTGAAGCCTCTATCCTAACATTTGAAATCTCTACAACAATCTTTGAGTCATCATCTAAACAGATCTTTGAATCATCTTCTGATTCCTCAACACAACTAGTTGATCTATCAGAATTATCTCAAGTTCTGATAACGATGCCTGAAACTACTAAAGTTGAACCAGAAATAAGTGAAGAAGAATCCACAGGTACTGAACCTTTCAGACCTGAACCAGCATCACAAGCAACACCAGCTCAGCCAGCTGTACAAACTCAAACCAAGCTTACTTCAAGACCTTGGTTCACTTTTGACGATCTACCCCTAAAGAAATGGATAGATCAATTGCATGAATTTGGTGCATGGATAGATCTACAAATGACTCGACCGAATAATCATTTACTGAATATTTTATCTGAGTTTACATCTCGTTTTATTGGTACTGTGCGAGAATGGTGGCAAAGTATTACTGATTATCAAAGACTTCAGTATATCTAAGTCACTACAGCCGAAGCTATTCTTGGAATAATTCATAAGGAATTCATTGGTGACTTTCAGCTTATTGACAAGCAGATTCGTTAGAAATATTTTGCAATGAAATGTTATTCACTTGACAAGCGTGATATCCAGAAGCATCATCAACGTATGATGGAAAGATACTATTTTCTTAATGGTTAGAATGATGTTAATCTTCGATATACTTTTATATCATCCCTTCTAGATGAACTGCAACCAGAGTTACAAAGGATCATTGTTTCTTTACAACGAGATATGGCTAACATATCTCTTGGAGAAATTTACCAGCTTGCTTTAGCTTCTCTTGATAAGTTATGTGATCAACATGCCTTATTCATGAAAATCATTAAGGGTGGTCCAGTTCTCAAACATGCTCTCAAGAAGCCTTATCTTCAAATCAAATGTAAAGAACAAAATACTTGTGATTGTCATAATAAGAAGAAAGATCATCTTCAACAAGTCTATCATAGAAGAAAGTTCCGCAAACAAATGGAAAGTTATAAGCCTTTCAGAAAAAACATATGTGAGCAAGAATGGCAAGAAGAGAAGAATGTTTCGATTCTTCAAAAAGTCATCACATTATAAAAAATTGATCGTTGTTTTCTCTGTGGATAACCAGGACACTTTTCACGTACTTGTCCTCACAAAACTAAGAAGGATGACAAGTTATTGAAGCGGATGCAATCAATTTTGCCTATTCATTCTTCCAATAACTTTGAAGATCTGATTAAAGAACAATCTTATGAAGATGAGGACACAAAGTTTGTTGTTTCTGTCACAACCTCTGAAGATGAAGAATCCTCTGACTCCTCTGCTTCTCTTGAGGATGATTCAATATACATGCTACAGCAGACCTGTATGAAGTTAGATCATACTTTAGTTCAATGACCATACGTCTAGATTCAACTATTCAGATGGGAAAAATATGATAGACCCATCAAAGCTATTGAATTTATGGATACTGAAATGTAATGTATAATAAATGATTATTATATCCCTGATATTAAAATGGTTGTTACATGAGGTTTAATGCTATGATTTTAAAACAAAATTTATGTCCAATTAAAAAGTCTCGGTTTAAGTCACAACTGTGACAAATAATTTTTTATATTTTATATTTTAAAATAATAAAATTTTATTATTTTATTATTAATTATATACAATTTATTATTAATTATATAAAAATATTATTATTAATTATTTTATTTTATTTTATTCTATTCTATTCTATTACATGT
>JANKYF010000006.1:68054964-68066551 GCA_029829435.1 Erythroxylum hondense
TTCTTTCTAATTTTAATATTGTTAATATTATTGTTATTGTTATTAATTTTTTTCTTCTCATATGACTTTCCAACATTTTGCAGTGGTTAATTTCTTTTGGTCTGACTTATGTTAGCATTCATTATATAGTGACAATTGCAATATAAAATACCAATGTAACGATATTGAAAATAAAGATAACATTGGGCATTAAATTGTTAAAAAGTTATTTAGTTGAAAAAAAATTAAGTTTTAGCCCTATTTTAAATAGCTAGACAAAAATATTTAAACTTCAACATAACCTTCAATTTGTGGCAAGAAACCTCCTCACTTACCCAAGTCTTTGAGAAGGTGGAACAATGAAAAACACAAGCATTTGTGTAGGATAATCAGAAATTTTGCTTAAAGCAGTATCCTTTTTATCATCTGTGAGCCCCTCTATCTCACCCAATGCCCTATATAACTATTTAACTCTTTGTTGAATACACATTTCAATCCCAATACTTTTATACAATTTATCTCCAATCTGATTCATGGTATCACCTAATATCATAACAGTAAGAATAAGTGAATCTGCACAGCTTGCTTCTCCTATATCATTTCTCCTTTTTTTCCCTCCTTTTTGAAATATTTTTAGTTTGTCTTTCAAGATTTGATGTTTGAGGTTAGGTATCATCTAATCGTTCATGGAATAGATGAAATAAATAAAAAAATATCATGTAATCCATGCTCATATTGATCTTTACCACCTTCATTTAACGCACCTGCACCTTCTTGCCTTTCCGTTTCTTCAAGAATATCTATAGTAGCTTGTGCATCATTTCCACTTGCACGATCTTCTCCAAAGATCCCAATTAATTCATTATAGAAAGAAAAGCTCTTCCTTCAAAATTTAGCAGCATCTTTGTGACTCTGACAAGATGAAAAAAACATCAATAATTTATATAAACAGCAAGAAAGTAGTTAAAGAAAATGCTTAAAACAAGTTAAAAGTTCAATACTTACACTTAAGTAAGAATCTCATACATCATCTTAAGCAATGACTATCTTCCTTTCGATATCCCATCCAAATCCACAGGTATCTTTCCTTACTATATCGTAAACAATGATCCACTCTTTCTTTAAAGTCTTAATCCTAGACTCTATGTGAGGTCTAGCTTTAAAGTTTGAATTAGGAAACTTTGTTGCTACCATTCTTTCTAATTCATTGAGATACCGAGCTTTAAATCCAGTATTAGCATTGATACGTTCCCACATTATGCAACTCAACCATGTAGGAAACTAGCACAACATTCTCATCATAATTCCACTTTCTTTTCGTTCCTTTTGAACTTTGAGAATCAATAATTAAAGGGGAATTCATCGACGTACTTTTCTACCAAATTAAAGTAATATTGATTAATTAAAAAATACATCATAATAAAGGAAACATTCATAAAATTCTTCATACCAATTAACATTAATGATCAACAACTTATAAAAACATTCATATAGTGTTAAATAACAACGTAGAACATAAACAACAAAGAGTACAACTTATATAAATAATAATATAAAACCTCGTAACACTCAAACATAATAGAACACCTAAAAAATGCCAATTCTCATTTTTTCCTATATGTTTTCCATTCATTGAAAATTTTGCATGTCAATTCATTTCTTCAATTTGTCCAAGCATTAGTTGGGTCAATAGCAGTTATACACTCCTCCTCATCAACTGGATTGGTGTAAAAATAATCTCCTAAATCACTCTTCATGGGATCAAAACTCATCTCCTACCTAATAAAATTATGAAGCAAACAACAAGGTATAATAATTTGAATGTGAGTCTTTATTGGATAAAATGATGGACTCCTAAGAATAGCCCATCTAATTTTTAGTAACCCAAAATACCTCTCAATTACATTGCATGCAATCGCATGTTTCATATTAAAAAATTCCTCTGCAGTTTTTGGTTGGTAAGCTTGATGCTATTCATTCAAATGGTACCTTTGAACCCTAAAAGGTGCAAGGAAGCCCTCAAATTTTGTATAACCTGCGTCAACTAGGTAATAAAAACCTCTATAAAAAAACACTACATAAGTTATGTAAGAAAATACTACATAAGTTATTCAATGTACAATCTTATATACAAAATTTCAACCAACCTTCCTATATCATATAGGAAAGCTTACCATAAGGCATTTTTAGTCCATGTCTCTTACTAATTGCATCACAAAGAACTCGACCATCAGCTACTGACCCTTCCCAACCAGGACGAACATAAATAAATTGCATGTCAGGTGTGCACACACCTAACATATTTGTCGCAATATCCCCCTTACGAGTTCAAAATGTAGGCTTATCTTTAATTGATACATTAACCCTTATATGTGTCTCATCTAGAGAACCTAGGCGATTCTACAATTCAAATGAAATAAAAATAATAATAAGGAACCTTAATCACATTCACTAAATTAAAATAAAAAATAATGAGGAACCTTAATCACATTCACTAAATTTTCTTATAAAAGTAATAGGGTGATTATCTATCTGAAACCACATCCATTGATGGTCCGAAGAGTTTGTTGGTATGGGCTCAGGTTTCCTAAACAAATGATCTTGCAAATGCATCATTGCATTTAAAACATTATGAAATCATCAACTAATTGTCTCACCTGAACTTCTAAAATTTTTCCTAATAACTCAATTTTTAACATGATGAGCAATAATATATAAGAAAATTACTACTTGTTCATCAATAAGCATCTTTTTTGTTGACCTTAATCCTCCTATACTTTCTAGCATTTCACATAGTTTAAAAAAAGCTTGCCTATTCATCCTAACCATTGAAATACATGACTCATCACTGTCATGCACAATTAGCCTCACATAATCTCGATTTGCATAAAAATTTAGAAAGTAACTTCTAACCCTTGGCCTATAACTATATAAAGAATCTTCTGATACCAAAAAACTGAATAGCAAACTAACAACAATACATAACTGCAACCATACAATTAAGACAGCCATAATCATTTTTGTTCTTTCGGCATTTCTATGTAAACTCAAACTAAAACGAGTCATGATTGCAAAAAATAAAATTTCTAATATATTTTCATACATTTGTTCAAACAATGTAAAAACAACTATGAAATAATTCAAAATAGTTGAAGGCATAAAGTAGAGTAAGAGAGAAAAAAGAAGATAATATTTCCAGAGTTAAAAAAAGAGGATTATAGAACATAAAAATCAAAACTCAAATAAACATTTTAAATGAAACCCTAACTCAAATAACCCAAGACCAACTTAAGGAAGATAACAAGAAAGGCAAAAGCATAATAAGCATAATGACCTTATAAGGATAAGGAAGTACATTCATATCTTGGTTTTGGTCACAAATCTTTGTGTTTTGATCCAAATGTGAGATAAATTGAGTACAAATGGTGTGAATATTGCATTAATATTAATTAGATTATTTGTGTGAAGTTTGCGTATAGGTTGAAGGGAAAGTCATATAAAGTTGCATGAAAAGAGAAATAAAAAATTAAAGTGGTGACAAGCAGTTAAATTAAATGCTAGTCCCGGGGGTGGGGGTGACTTAATTAGTCACCCCCGTTTGTGGCTAGATGGGGGTGACTCATGCACGGTGGTGACTAATTAAGTCACCCTTGTGCATGGCTAGCATTTAAGTTAAATGCTAGTCACGGGGTGACTTAATTAGTCACCCCCGTGCGTGGCTAGCCCATGCCTAACTAGTGACTTAACTAGACACCCTGTGCAAATTTGTGAACATTAAAATGAAACAAAGGATTTAAAGTATGCTTGAAGTAAATGAAGTTCTGTAACAAGTTGACCCCACTGCTTGACTACCACAAAGGGGAACAAGTAGGTTATTATAACTCTTCATCAAATAGAATGACTTGCACAGAACAGGGAAGAGACGAGAAGTAGATAATTTCCAAAAGAAAATCAAGTTCATTGGAAGAGACAAGAAGGCCAAATAAGCATCACAAAAGTTATTTGGCTGATGAGGTGAGCCAAGCAACCACATTGATAGCAAAAGAAAAAAATTAGCAGCGAAGTTAGGTTTTCAAGAAACATACCTAATTCATGCAATTGGCAAAGAAATGTTAGAGAAGACCGTGAAGAGCGAGAGAGACGAGAGCTTGAAGACGAGGGCAAGGAGGACAAAAGAGAGGGAGACGAGAGCGTGAAACATGAAGACGAGAGCGAGAGAGACAAGGATATTTCGGTCCTCAACGTCGCAAAGGTTATTTTGACATACCCAGAATAGGTAAAGTCAAGGGTATGTCTTCTTTAGCTATTCCCCAAGGTTCGGGAATAATTAAACCCGAGAATAACTATTCTAACTCTCTTTTTCTAACCAAACACAAGAATAGGTAATTATCAGCAATACACTAAGAATATAATACTTATTCTATCGAAACAAACATGTTGTAAATGTTAGAGTTTTAGTTAAGCAAAGTGCCTCATAAGATGTTAATGCCATGCATCCACGGTCCTTTAAATTAAAAAAAATGATACATATCATATATTGACCAAACCTGAATAAATATTGAGTTTCGTGAGTTTGAGGTTCAAATAATTTAGTTTTACAAATGTTAGGATTTTTATAATATTGTCAAATGTTATTATTTAAATTAAACTTTAGAGAAAACTTTAAAAGGCAAAATGTACTTTTTTCCAATAATTTTAAGATTAGTCTAACTAAAAGATTGGCGACATATGTAAGTCATTTTTTTAATAAAAAAAGAGGGAACTTCCTTAAATTAAAGTTAAATTGGACAATGTACAAAAATAAGAAATTATAAATTTGTATGTATTTTTGTTGAGTTTATATATGTTGAATCAAGCTTTTGCTTTTAATTTAGATCGTTATAATAAATTAAATTATCGATATTTTATTTAATTGTAATTAAAAGTAAAAGATACATTGAAATTCAAACAAAACAATGATGAATAAATCATTTTAAAATAAAACCAAATTTAAGTTAATTAAAGATTAAAAGATCATTTTGTAATTGAGAAAGAAAACAATTTTTATATATAGAATGGCAAGTATACCCTTAGAAGAAGATTGGAAAGAAATTGAAAAGTGGCAACGAAAATTTGAAAGAGATAAGTGTCAGTGACCATTGAGAAGTGGCAACGAAAATTTGAAAGAGATAAGTCAGTTACCATTGAAAAGTGGCAATGAAAATTTGGAAGAGACAAGTGTCAGTTAACTTGTTTGAGATCCATCTTTAACTGGTTTAATTGGTTGTTCATAAGGGCTAGCTAGTTTTCAGTCTTTGTAGAATAAATGGAACAATTTTGGCTGTTAAAAGAGATTTTGAGGAGTTGAATTATTGATAATAAAGTGTTTGAGTCCTAAAGTATGAAGTCAAGATTCTGAAAGTATACTCATTAACTTGTTTAGTCAGAATTGAAATTCAAAATTGTTGGAGATTACTGGTGAATTTCTTACAATTTATTAGCCAAATTTAACAAACTTTATGGAAGTTTCTCTTCACTAAATAAATAAGTACTTAATATATTCCAAAAAAATTAGAAAGTGGAATAGACTAAAAGAGTCCAATCATTTATATTTCCTAGTTCTTTATGTTACTTTTGTTAAATTGTTGCTTTGGAATTTGACAAACCAATAGTCCTTGCAAACAATTACCAAGAAACTGAGTACATTATAGGCTTTTAAGAACGTGTTCGTAGTGACGAGGAAAGCAATGGGAAATTGGGTGTTCGCTGCGTTCTCGTCAAAATCACGCGTAAAAGCATGGTACTGTATAAAGTAAGCCGATGAATATTTCTAAGCCCATCGCATAAAGCAGGCCTAATATAAACCAGAAATGCCACGAAATCGCATTAAAGGTCTCATTCAACGCCACGAAATCCAATTTGAATATTGTCTGAATTTTAATAAATATTCATTTACATTTTTAAATTCAAACAGCATTGTACAATTTTTGTGTTTTCTTTATAGATAATGGATCGAGGAATGACATACTTGGAGACATATCTTTTGTATAAATATAGGATTAACGAATAACATCTTTATCTAATTCATGATCAGGATTAAAACTGCTCGTGACATTAGAATGACTATTTTGTTACTCAACATTATAGAAACCAATCTTTCATTACAAAAAATTGAATTATTCAAAATTATAAGTCTTTGATGGTGTCATTATAACTTTAATTTTATATAAACTCGCTGAATTTGGATAAGAAATTGAAACTATACTTCTATATAATTAATATGCAAAATAGCATAATAATTAAATTTTCAAAATTTTTTATTGTAATTCTAATTTTGAAGATTCCAAATAAAGAGATTCAGTTTTTTTCCCCCTATTCTCGAATCTACAATTAGAATATTTTGGGAAACAAATTAGGCCCTGAGTTCTATCCGCCGGGCATTTTCATAAACTAGATGATTTTAGGTAGATAAAAGGTCCATTTCATCGAGTGCTGGTGAGAATTGGCCTACGGTTACTTACGCGGAGATTCCGTGAAAGAAACAGTAGAAAACACCAACCCTGAGAAATGTGACACTGACTTACCACCAAAAGCCAAAAATAGGACATTCACCAAAACCAGAAACTAAAATGAACTAAAACCCATTAATTACGAATCTATTTTGCAGTGAACAATCATGATATTACTTGCAATGGATCTGCAGAGAGGTCTACAGACTCTACTCTAACATTTAACTATTAGCAGTATTATGTGTGAAAAATGCCTGGAAAAAGGAACGAACTTGCCCTGACAATAAATGAACAGGAAGCTACAAGAGTTTCGTTTCTAATTCTATATGGTCCAACACAATAACCCAAACAACACGGATATTAATTTTTTACTGGACGTGAAAGAGAGAAGATTCGCATTCTCGGTTTTTCTTACCTTTCAATTCAAAACAAAAGGACACCAACTCAGTGGTTACCTACGCAAACACATTAGCTACTTTCTCAACCCTTTTTTCATTTGTGAGTCTCAATTTCTTGACTCTGCCAAAGCTCTGTGATGGCGTCATTGAGACACCGAAAACTCTTCCCTGCTCCTTCCGAAACAAACCAAACCGATGCTTGCAAGGGTTTCTGCGATCCAGCTTGTCCTTACAACTGCGATTCATACTCCGACTACTATTTCCTGACAACACCACCGCCACCGCCGTTCTCCTCCCAACAACATTCCATTTCGCCATTTTTTATCATTGTAGTGATTATACTTGCAAGTCTGCTCCTTGTTGTTTGCTATTACTTTATCGTGGCCAGGTCTTATTCGGGTTGGTGCGGTTCAAGGGGCGACAGACGATCACAAGATCAAGCAGATAACGTAGCAGAAGAGTTTTTTGATGAGAACCAAGTGCAACATCCAATCTGGTTCATCACTACCACAGGGTTACAGCAGTCTGTCATCAATTCGATCACGATATTCAAGTACAAGAAAGGTGATGGATTGATTGACAGCACTGACTGCTCGGTTTGTCTGAGCGAGTTCCAGCAGGATGAGAAGCTTAGGTTGTTGCCAAAATGCAGCCACGCTTTCCACATATCTTGTATTGATACCTGGTTGAGGTCTCACACCAACTGCCCCATGTGTCGCGCACATATCGTTAATGATGCTGTGGTCGCCCCATTAGTTCCGCGGAACCAAAATCCCGAGAACTTGATTGCCGCTGTAGGTGCCCAGATGGAGAATAATACTGAGATTGATCCTGAATTGACCGATGTTGCACTGAGAAATGAACTTTGTGAGGGAAGAGTTGGGACAGACCAAGCAGGTGATATAACATATGTTGGTGGTGAAAGAATACAGAAGAGAGAAGTCATTTCTACGGATGATAATGGTCATTTCCAGGTAATTTACGACACTGACAATGATTCTGAAGTTGAGGATAATGATATACAGCCGATGAGGAGATCTTTGTCAATGGATAGTCTTACATCTGCAGACCTGCTTCTTGTACTGAACGACTATCATAGTCCAATAAAACAAGAGAGAACTTTGGTAGATCAAACAGAAAACGCGGAGAAATCATCCTCGGTTATTGACTCAAAAAAAGTTGCTAAAGCTGCAAGCTCAATTAGAATGATGGGAAGTTCTCCAATAAGGCAGTGCCTGAGTAGAAGTCCAGTTTTAATGAAAAGGTCTTTCTCGTGTAGTGGGAGGATATTTTCATCAAGACAAAACCGAAACAGGAATCTGGTTCTTCCACGCTAAATGTATAGATTTCCGCGATATGTTAAAACAGATCCTTATGTACAAAAATGGAGATATCACTCAATAAATTGGGGGTTCTCGTTTCTCAATATGCCAATTCTGGCTCTTTCCAAAAATTGAAGGATACATAGCGAATGAAGCAACGAGAAAGATAGGTATGTAATTAGAAGAGGTCCGCATGTATGTATGTGCTTGAAAATAAGAAATTGTACCACGAATTTTAAGGTATTTTCGCGCCTCGGAGGGAATAAGATGTCGTTTCACCAACAAGAACTCCTTCAGATGACGCATCTCATATTGGCTTGTCATTAATTTTCCCCTCAGAGGATGTTTTTTAAGATGAATCTGTTGCCTTTTCCCTTTTTTCCAGATTTATCGAGTCAATACATTTGACTAATCGTCTATTCTTTTTGGAAAAACAAACGGTCTACTCCTAATTATTAACGTTGAGTTTGGTAAATGGTAATGACAACTTAATCAATGGTCGGACCTCTGTTCTGAAGATCAGAAAACAGAGCTGGTCCACGGAGAAGTACACAAATCCACCACGCGAGTGAGTCACAAAGGATCCGAAACTCCTCCCGACGATGCGGTGCCACGCCGGACCATAAACACTATCGAACTCCTTCTTCAGAGACATAGCAATTTGACTAGGATTGGGTCTCTTATGGAGACTGGTGTCGAGTAGTGCTCTGGTACACCGGAACGTGCGTTCCTGCATTGGACCAGGCATATCCGCTGATCTCAGCCGTACATTCAAACCTACGGCTATTGCAGCCAGCCTCGCGTCTTCGGACGGAGCTTTCACAATGGGTGGCACAGATAACATGCGCGTGGGAGGACGCCGCATTGCTTCCCTGCTCGACGACAGTCTTCGAAGCCTCTTTCCATTCTCTGACTCGGGTCTTCTCTCCATGAAATGAAAGCTGAAACAAGTCAGTCAGTGAGTTCAAAGCGATAGTGTTCTTTCACAGAGAGAGAGAGAGAGAGAGCTCGTCGACTTGTTAGCAAGAGCTTGGAAATGTTTGAACTTTTACTTTGACTAAGCCAGTGTCGGTAGCCGTTTGATGATTGAAAGAGACAAGCAATAGGGACAACGTTCTTGGTGCTTTTTGTGTGTTTTGTAACGCAATGTCAGAGACTGAGATATAGGTAAAAGATTTGTTTCCGGTACGAGTACCAATTTACCTTTTTACAGAGACAAGGCAGTCACTGAAGGCAAACTTTTCTTTTTCTGCAGCCTGTTGATAGAGAAGGAAGAATGAGTACTGACATCAGCTAATATCTGCTCTAACAGGAGACCAGTACAATCTCAGCTAAAACCCATTTGGAAGAAGATGGGTAAATTAAGTGTATTTAATTATATATAGACTGTTAGACAAAAATAGAAAGCATGTATAAGGTAAAGGTATACACTATGGAGGCATCATTATAATCAATTGGTAACATCTCAAAGAAAAGAGCAAGAACAAGAAGTGTCAACAGGATAATGGTTTATCATTCTGATGTATGAGAGAGTAGACGAGTGTCTTCTTAGTATTCATTTTGGTTCTGAGATTCCATTTTGTGTATTGTGTTATGTTGGACTTGAAACAAAGGAATTCGTGAATAATCTTTTTCACACATTTCATTAATCATTCTCTACAAATATATAACATAGAAGTAGGAAATAATTAAGGGATTACATTAAAGAATATATAGAAATATAGCCTAGAAATTTGGAAATAAATAAATGGAAGTCATTAAAAATATGGAACTAAATTTTGGATCCTATTAATTTAGGTAACCCTAGTCAACTTTCCAACACTCTCCGTCAAGCTGGTAAATGTATATCAAACATTCTCAACTTGCATACATTTGATTTAAAACTAGGCTTAAGTAATGCTTTAGTGAGAATATCAACTTCTTGTGATTCAGTTGGCATGTAGGAAAAACTGATCTTCCCACTTTCAATCTCTGTCTTGATGAAATTTCTATCAATCCGAACATGCTTCATACGATCATGTTGTATAGGGTTATGAACAATTGCAATAGCTGATTTACTAATCACTATATGACTTCATAGGACGCTCCAATGGGAAATTTAAATCTGGTAGATTTAAATTGTAACGCAATGTCATAGACTGAGATATAGGTAAAAGATTTGTTTCCAGTACGAGCACCAATTCACCTTTTTACAGAGACAAGGCACTAATTGTAGGCAAATTTTTCTTTTTCTGCAACCTGATGATAGAGGAGGAAGAATGAGTACTGACATCAACTAATATCTTCTCTAACAGGAGGCCAATACAATCTCAGCTAAAACCCACTTAGAAGATGGGTAATTTACCTTGTGCAATCGCCCTATATATTTTGCTTCAGCGCTACTTCTAAATACAACAGTTTGTTTCTTACTACGCCATGTAATAAGATTTCCCCAAAACTTTGTACAATAGCCTATGGTGGACTGAACATCTTCGACTGATCGTGCCCAATCTGCATCTGCAAATCCTTCTATTTCTCATATTTCGCTCTTTTTGAATAAAAGACCCTTTCCAAGTGTTCCTATCAAGTACCTAAGAATCTTATCTACTGCATCTCGGTGTCTCTTGGTGGGAGCATGCATAAATTCACTAGCCACATTACCACTAGAGGTAATGTCGGGCCTAGCAAGTGATAAATAGATTAATTTTCCCACCAAACGTTGATAGCTTTCTTTATTTGTTGGAGGGGCATTTCAGAAACCTTATGCTTCCAATTCTTTTCTAGTGGTGTGCTTGTAGGTCGACAATCTAATTTTCCTGTTTCCTTCAATAGATCTAAGGTGTATTTTCTCTGAGAAATTAAAATACCTAACTTGCTTGTGACTATTTCCATTCCAAGGAAACACTGAAGCTTCCTAAGATCTTTAACTTTGAATTTAGATTTCAGTAGGTTTTTGAGATTTGTTGTTTCTTAATTATCATCACCTATAATCACCATATCATCAACATATACAGTCAAGATGGATTTCTTCCCATCTATAGATTGTTTTATTAACAAAGTATGGTCAGCTTGCCCTCATGTATAACCAAATTGCTTCATAGCAATGCTGAACTGAGTAAACCAAGCTTTAGGAGACTGTTGTAACCCATAGAGAGATTTTTTCAGTTTATACACAGGACCAGTTTTTTCTTCAAACCTAGGTGGCAGCTTCATATAAAATTATTCTCCAAGAGTTCCATTTAAAAATGCATTAGATACATCCTGTGTTTTTAAACCCGGACAGGACCGGCCGGTTCGACCGGTGACCGGTCGGTGGTCCGGTTCGGTTTATCCTTCAAAATCGGCTATAAATTGACCCAGTCTGAATCGGTCAAAACCGGTCAATTGACCGATCCGACCAATCCAACAATTATTTTTTTAA
>JANKYF010000006.1:68222940-68234706 GCA_029829435.1 Erythroxylum hondense
TCCACTTGAGCCTCTAAAACAATCAGAACAATCAAACATTACCAATTGTGCAATTTCTAATATTTAACAATGCATATGAGACAAATAATTTATGTACTATACATGTTATGACATTCCCGAACCTATACCGAAATTTCCCAATCTCAAATCCAATTTCCAAATTCACAATCTCTAAATTGACTTAAATCTATAACCAATTGGATCATCATATTCCAAATCTCCAATTTCTAAATCCTCAAAAATCCAATTTTCCCAAATTAACATTCCTCACCGCGGCACCAGCTTCCTCGCCGCGGCGAGTTTCCTCTCTTTGCTGCGAAACACGTCGCTTTCGTCGCGACGTGCGCCTCACGCTCGTCGCGTCGAACCATCCTTCGCTCGTTGCGGTGCGCGTCGCGCGCTCGTCGCGGCGTGCAAATAATTAATTTGTCGTGACGTGCGGAGCTATCTCGCTCGCCGCGGCGTGTTCTTGCGCACGTCGCGGCGTGCGATCGCAGCAACGCCCAGAAAATCCAGAAATTCCCAGAAATCCGACTAATAACCTTTCCAAATCCAGTTTTTCTCTTAACAAACCACTCCCAAATAATTTCATACACATCATACACTCATCCTTAGCCTCTATTTCATCAAAAAACTAAAAATCCCTAAAATTTCAACCCTAAACCACCGAAAATCATCATCGATAACCCTAAATGCCAAATCCTTTAAAACACAAGTTAAATCATCAATCTTATGCAATAAATCAACAGATCAAGCTACAATAGGTAGGAAGAAGCAACTTACTGGATTAAAAGCTTCAAACCTTCAAGAATCACACCAAACCTAGACCATCGACACCCACGGTAAACCCAAAACCAAGCCAAATCTTCAACCCTTCTTAACTCCAATCAAAGGGAAACAATCAAGGAGGGAGGAGGAAGCAACCACCCAAAGCAATCAAGAAGATCTCCAAGCCAGATCCACGAAGAAGAAGGAGGGAGAAGCATCGTGGAAGACAAAGAAATTCAATGGTTTTAGGGTTTTATACCCAAAATACCAAGGCATTGTTTGGCAATTGGAATTGCCACTGGTCCGATTCGAACAACCTCGGTCCAATTTCCGATTCTAATTTCTCCCGAATTTCAATGGTTCAAACCCTAATTCCTCAATTCCAATTTCTAATCATTCTATGCCATAAGATACTCAATTTCGAAACCGGAAATCAATTCAATCAGTCATTAGGTTCATTTTCCGGTCCGGGCCTATTACTCCCAAAATTCCGGAAAAATTCTCATAAATCCACAAAATTAGAAAACACATAATCATGTACTTCAATTTCATAATTCAATTTCCTAATTCTCAATTCTAACTCCAATTTCAATTTTCACAATTCAATTTGACCTAATTTTCCAATTTTCCAATTTATCCAATTCAAATCGGGATCTGTCAAACATGTATGTACGAGCCTGTGCCAATACCGTCCTTTACCCAATTTACCAAATTAGACAAAACAAAATACATGCTTATGCCAATGACTCGTTCCTCTAACATTAGAGGTCAAATACATAAACATATGCAATGCAATGTAACAACCTAGCATGTCCCAATTTACCAACATAACCTTCCCATCGGTGACGGGATGTTACAATTACCCTACACATGATTTGGAACTTGCAGCAGTAGTGTTTGCCTTAAAAATTTGGCAGCACTACCTGTATAGTTAAAGGAGTAGAATTTTCACAGATCATAAGAGTATGAAGTATCTGCTTACCCAGAAGGAACTCAATATGAGACAACGGCGCTGGTTGGAATTATTTAAAGACTATGATCGTATTGTGGACTACCATCTGGGTAAGGCTAATGTTGTAGCTGATGCCTTGAGTCGAAAGACTATCTCAACATTATCACTTAAGCAAAATGGATGGAAACTAGGATCTGATGGAGCTTTGATGGCTCAATTAAAAGTAAGGCCTACTTTGAGACAGGAGATTTGTGACGCTCAAAGAGCTGATGATAAGTTACAACAACTTATCTTGGATACTCAGGAAGGTAAAAAGTCTGATTTTTCTGTGCAAAGTGATGGTGAATTGTATTATAGAGATTGGTTGTGTGTGCTAGCTATTGATGAATTGAAGAAGAAGCTGTTGTTTGAGGCTTATAATACAATATTTACTATGCATCCTGGTGGTAACAAGATGTATCAGGATTTGAAGCAATATTTTTAGTGGGTAGGTATGGAACGGGATGTTGTGGATTATGTAGCAAAATGTCTGACATGTTGTGGATTATGTAGCAAAATGTCTGACATGCTAGTAGGTTAAAGCTGAGCATCAGGTTCCATCTGATTTGTTACATCCTATTTCTATTCCTCAATGGAAATGGGATAACATTACCATGGATTTTGTCACTGGACTACCTCTCACTCAAAAGAAGCATGATGCTGTATGGGTGATTGTAGATAAGTTCACCAAATCTGCTCATTTTCTGCTTGTTCATCCTGACTATTCTTTGGATAGGCTTGCAGATTTGTATGTAAATGAAATAGTGAGATTTCATGGAGTACCATTGTCTGTCATTTCAGATCGTGATCCTCGATTTACTTTGAGATTCTGGAAAAGTATACAGAAAGCATTGGGTACTCAGGTTAAGTTTAATACTGCTTTCCATCCCCAGACAGATGGACAATCTGAATGAGTTATACAGATATTAGAAGATATGTTGCAGGGTTGTGTGTTGGAGTTTCTCAAGAGTTAGGATAATTATCTAACTTTGATGGAGTTTGCTTACAATAATAGTTATCAGACGAGCATTGGCATGGCACCTTATGAAGTGTTGTATGGTAGGAAGTGTAGAACCCCGGTATGTTGGACTGAGTTGAGTGAAAACAAAATGATTGGGCCAAAAATTGTGAAAGATATTGAAGAAAAGATTCGGATTATTCAGCAAAGGTTGAAAGTTGCCAGTGATCGGTAGAAATCCTATGCTGACCTAAAAAGAAGAGATATTGAGTATCAGGTAGGTGATAAGGTATTTTTGAAAATCTCACCTTGGAAACAAAAACTTCGGTTTGGGAGGAAAGGTAAGCTCAGTCCACATTATATTGGTCCTTATGAGATTCTGAAAAGAGTTGGACCAGTAGCTTATCAATTAGCTCTTCCTGGAGAATTGGCCAAATTACATGATGTGTTTCATATTTCTATGTTGAGAAGATATCGGTCTGATGACACACATAAGATTCCTATGCAAGAAATTCAAGTGCAACCAGGTTTGTCTTATGAAGAAGGGCCAGTTTCGATATTATCCAGAGAAGTTAAACAACTCAGGAATAAGTCAGTGTATTTGGTAAAAGTACTCTGGCAACATCATGGACTGGAGGAAGCAACATGGGAATCGGAAGAAACCATGAAAGCTCAGTATCTGCAACTATTCGGATCAGGTAAATTTTGAGGACGAAATTTCTTAAAGAGGGAAGAATTGTAACGCCCCATAGTAGGAGTTAGAATATTAAGGAATTTCAGTGCATGGTATGCTTGGCATAATTGAGTTTTTGCTTATTTGTGCATATACATTTTTGGACTCATACCAATATTTATGCATGCATTCATGACATTTCGGGTATAATTGAGTTGTTAACGCGAATAAAATGTGATTTGGCGATTTTGGTAATATTTCAGGTATTTCGAAATTTTGGTGAATTATGGATTAATTCTCTTGGATTATTAAATTGGTGTGTATTATTATTAATTATGCACTTTTGGAGACATTTAGGATGTTTTAGAAAGCTATTGAAAATTTGAGGTCATTTAGATTAAGAAAAATAAAGAAATTAAGAGACAAATTATGGAGTGACAAATGGACCAATGAATGTGTGACATTTGGACAAATTACTAAGCAACAAGTTATAGCCTTACATTGATGACAAATAGGCTACATGCAAGAGTGACATGTTTCAAGCCTTAAAGAGAGACACCTAGGCATTAGGAGAAATGTTTCTGCAGCCCTCTCGTTGCTTTCACCGAAAGTCTTCTTCTTCACAAAAGTTTCTCTTTGTTGTTTATCACCAAAGACACCATCTTGCTCACTTATGAACATTGGCTTTTGGATAATCTGTTAAGGTTATACCTTGTGAAGTTTTATATCATTAGAGGTTTTAATTGTTGCATAAAATCCCCTATTTATCCATCACCAAAAGTAGTTATTTGCTCTCCTAAGTTCTGGAAAATTTCTGAAGAGAGAGAAGCTTAATCAAGTAAGTTTTATGATAGTGTAAATGATTTCTGCTGAGATTTTAATGTTTATAACTGGATGCATGTGTAAATGGAGTACATTTTCGTGCTTGGGGAGTGCTGCATATGTAAATGGTGTTAATGCATGTATGGGTGGTGAAAGAAGAAGCAAATATGGTGATTGATTAAAAAGATGAAGGATTATAGTCATTGGAATATGATATATGCAGTATTTTACTGAACATACATCTATATTTAGGGCATAACTTGTTCTATGAATATACAAATTGGATGGAGTTTGATTTTAGTAAACTAGAGACACAGAACTACATTTTTCATGAAAGAATCGAATTCAAAATATGCCCTTGAGAGTCTGGAAATTTGTCTTGAAGTTGAAATTGGTGTTCTGTCAAGGTATGAAAACAGTCTGCAGATTTTTTATTATAACTTGAATAATACTGAACCAAATTGCATAACATTGGTGTCAGTAGAAACTTAAGACATAAAGGAACAAATGTTTAGAAGAATGTTTGGCCTAGATCCTTCATTTTCATTATCAAAATGACTGTGCAACATTGACCCGAAATTCTGTTTTGGGGAAAAACTTGGAAGAAAATGATGAAGTATGTGTTTTCACTGAACTTGCTTTGGTATTTCGATTATAACTTGAATTGTAGATCTCTAAATGAGTTTGTTCTTAATTCAGCTTAAACTAGAGACATATTTATACAACTTTATTGAAGAAGTTGAATTTTAATTCTGTCTCTAAGAGTTTCAAAATTTGGCATAAAATTGAGTCTTGGCTTAGGCTGTAGCACTACCAGGGACAAAAATCATATCCTGTAGTTTTTGAATAAATTGTATTGATGTAGGCTAAATTAGACTGAGATGTCTTCACCAAAGTTGAAGCTTATTATCTTAGCTTTAAATTGGTATAAAGTTTGTAATTTTTGAATATTGTAATTGAGATTTATGAGGTGTACAACTTGGAGGCATGATCATGTATTAGTCAAAATGTCAAATGTATACAGTTTGTGGTATTTTGAGCGTAACTCATTGAATACTAAACCAAATTGGATGAACTTAGTATCATTGGAAACCTAAAACAAAGAGGAAAAACTTTCCAGAAAGAAGTATTTCCTAATTACCTCACCTTCCTGATGAGAATAATTGAGCAAAGTGGACCCGAAAGTGGATTGTGAAATAAATCTGGATTGAAGGTTTGAGTATGATTTCACATGATCAATAATGTGATAAGATTAAGGATAAGAAACCCGAGTTTTGATATGAACATGCATCATACATATTCAATATACATGAATGTGCATAATTGAATTCATAATTATGCATAATAGTAATATATACTTGTATTGAATATTTTAGAGAAATCCTTAGAGCGATCGATTCCAGATATTGTCGGGACTTCGAGACAAAAAGCAAACAAGGAGCTTTAGTAAGTAATTTAGACGATAAATTTTGTGAGTAACCTAAGATGGTCTTACCTTGATTTGTTTTATTTATTACTGAATTAAAATTGATATTGATGAATGTGTACTGAATTGTGTATTGATTTCAAACATAGAGGTCCGAGGTACTGATTGATGAATGAGATATTGAAGTGCTATTTACCTTACTTTGTTCTGCTTGTTGAATTTGATTTATGGTGATTGTGTTCTGAATTCCAGACAATGATTGTCCGAGGCGTTTGATGCATGTTTATATCATTGGAAGTGCTTTTTTATGTGAATATGATTGACTATTTGCTTTGCACGTGTAATGTCTGAAATGACCTTGTTTTGTTTTAAAATTGTTGAGTCCTAGTTGTGAGTAAATAGGCATGCCTAGAAGGGTCTGCAGTTGCTTCTGTGACACTTTAGTGTCTTTTGTTAATGACACTTTGGTGTCTTCTGTTAGTGACACTTCGGTGTCGAGACTTCGGTCTCTTCTGTGACACTTCAGTGTTGAGACTTCAGTCTCTTCTGTATAAGTCCCGTTACCCGCTTCTGTAAATGGATTTAGCAGTCATTTTATTTTGTATTCTGATATCTGTTTGATTTTGACATAAACTAAATTATGTTTTGATTCTGAAGGGTTTATACCCTTTTGTGTTATGTAGTTCTGTTATTAAAAATCTGTTTTGAAATGTATTCTGTTTGACTTACTGTTAAAAAAATCTTTGAATGCATGTTGATGCTGTTACATGATTCAGTATGACGAGTTGTCAGATTATGTATAGATTAGTTATTACTCACTAAGCTATATGCTTAGCACTATAGATTTTCCCCGTGTAGGTTCAGAGAGAAGGACTTAAGGAATGGGACAAGTCAACCGCAATGGCCAATGAAGTTTGAGTGTTGTTTTGAAAATAATGTAAATTTTTGGTTTGACTTTTTGGCTTGTATCTGATATGTATATGTGGATTTGTTTGTAAGTTTGTAACAATGATACTTCAGTGTGGTTTGGATTTTTTAGCGAGTTTGTGTTAAGTACTATGTAATTTAATGTATGTTTGCCGGGATTGTTTACTGGAAGTCTTCGTATGCGTTGGTTTGGTATACTATTTTGTGTGGCATTCATACATCCTTCCAGGGGATTTGTGGGTGTCACAATTGGTGCTAATTATTAGGTTGTCCATGTCTTAGGTTTAGGTGGTCTCTCCAACAAGGGTTGTATTGATTTGAAAATGGATCATTCTTCCTTGGTTGGTTAACAAAGCCACCTACCTCATTCACATGAGGAGTTGTTTCTTCTTTTAGTTGGGAATATCTATCAGTATAATGCTCCTAGTTAGGCAACTGTTATATACTCTAGCACTTAAACACCTATCCGAAAGCAACTTGTCTAACAAGGTGAGGTTAATTCAAAAGTTGAGTCTCAATACTTAAAACTCCCACCTCATTTACTTCCCTTGGTTGATGGTCTTTTACTCCAAACTGTTATAAGTTAGCTACCATTTTGGAAATTAAATCTCTAGCTTCCTTTGGTGTTTTCTCTGTGAGTGCTCCTCCACTTATGTCATCTATCATATTCAAATTCATAGGCAATAAAGCTTTATAATAATACTACAAAAGCAATTAATAAAAAATTTGATGATGTGGATAACTTACAGATAACTGGTTGAATTGCTCCTAATTCTCATATAAAGTTTGTTCATTAGATTAATGAATCCTGTTTATCGCCTTTTGAATGGTTCTGGCCCTTGAAGCTGGAAAGAACTTCTCCAAAATTTTTCTTTTGAAGTCATTCCATATGTAAGGTTCCAATCATTCATCTCATACATAATATTTATCAAATATATGCAACGGAAAATAAAATAGAACCTCAAAAACCATATCTACTTATGCATATAGATATATAAAACAAAAAATATGAAATGTAAGATGTTTACATACCTTTCTGATGATCTCCTTCGTTCTTTAATCTTCTCTAAATTAGGTTGTCATAAACCACAACAATCAACATAGACCATATCTAATGAAAGTCCACATAAAGATAGAAGGATGAAACCTCAATAGGAGATGGCCAGAATTCTTTCTTGTGCTAGCAAAGACAACAGCTCTTGTGAGAGTTAGAGAGAAAAAAAAGTATGTGTGTTAGAAAGAACCTTTCTTTCACTTGTTTCTTACACAAGATGGACGAAAATTATCTATATTTTTTGCACCATTCCCCCATTACAAATGGAGAGTTATGGGAAGTTAATGGTCATGAATAGCATACGTTAATGGAAGTTATAGGAAGTTAATGACCATGAATAGCATGCATTAATGGAAGTTATGGAAAGTTAATGACCATGAATAGCATGCATTAATAGACATCGTGGTACAATTCTGAAACACTCTCTCATATCTCAAATCACTATTCAAGACCATTTTACTCATTCTTCAAATCTCCTATGTGTGTGACCCATTAGGTTCCCGATTACGTTGGTCACTTGAATTAACACTTAATTTAAACAAGTCAAGAGCAGTATCTAGTAATACGTCATGATCCCCAATTGATCGAAAGGTTAGTGGTTTGACTACGAACCTTTCTATACGTAATGTTGCCATACAATTCGTCCTTTCACCACTATACCCCACTTGGTTTAAAGTATGGTTAAAGTGTCAGCTCCCACTAGACTGAATACATCACATCTAGTCCAAATGATATTAGATCTTATCTTAAATATTTCATTACTTTATGTATCATTAAAGACTCTCTTCATGACACATATTTGCTCTGGCTAGAGACTCTCAAGTAATGACCCTGACAAGAGGCTGCGGGTATCATCTCCTTCTATCAGGAGTGGTGACCCTTTATTTGATACTTAATTACCTCTTAATACCTTAACTTGTACGCAATCACCACCCTATGAGTAACTCCTGAAAGGCACCGATGAATGAAATCAAATCACAGGATCAATATCTGAGATATCCTTGATCACCTCAAGTCAAAGGATACTTGCACCATTGCCATGATGAGACTATCATTGACACTGGAATAGAGTATCCATATGATTGTCTCATAGTAGGTCAATATCATGTACTTATTACCCTTAGTAAGCATCCAACTTAACTCTGAACAACTCATGTCTATAGCTTATGAGATATACTGTTTGATCTCATCAAGGAGTATAACATGTTCTAGTCTATTTAGATTAATGATATCCCATCTCATTAACCCTATGAATAGGAAAAGTTTAGATACTAATATAATTACACATGATAGGAATCTCATTATCACGAGCTCGTCATGATTTCCTTTATGTTATGTTTTATATTGAGGACTTCATTAAATAAATTTAAGATCAACATCAATCCATAAATATATGAACATCGAAATAATAAAA
Organism: Erythroxylum hondense; assembly: GCA_029829435.1. Lineage (NCBI taxonomy): Eukaryota > Viridiplantae > Streptophyta > Magnoliopsida > Malpighiales > Erythroxylaceae > Erythroxylum > Erythroxylum hondense. The sequence continues at coordinate 68,231,974 of JANKYF010000006.1, forward strand.
AATGCCTTTATTAATCATAAAATGATTTGTATAATCAGTGTTAAAGGTGATTGCCTTTAGAACACTTCTTTAACAAACTCCCACTTGCATTAAAGCCAATCGCCTTAATATTTAATACCATAGGCGTGTACATGTGACACAAAACTTTTTTGGGAAATAGGCTTAGCCAACGGATTAACTATATTCTAATTGGTGGGAACTCTCTTTATCTTGACATCATTTCTACCTATGATTTCTCTAATCAAATGGTAGCGCCTGAGTACATGTTTGGACTCTGATGAGACCTTGGTTCCTTCGCCTGTGCTATAGCCCCGTTGTTGTCACAATACAACTACACTAGGTTAGCAATGCTCAGAACCACACCAAATTCCATTACGAACTTCTTGATCCAAAATGTTTCTTTTGCCTCTTCTAAAGCTACAATATACTTTACCTCTGTCATCGAATCTATAATTGTCTCTTGTTTGGAAGTGGCAATGTACTCTACCTTTGTCATCGAATCAGCAGTAGTCTCTTGTTTAGAACTTTTCCAACTAACTACAATATCATTTAGTGTAAATACATATCCGATGTAACATCCCGTTCCTATATTAAGGGTTAGAACCCTAAAATTTGATACATGTGAGATCAAAGAGAGATTAAGAAACATACTCATGCATAATGTTAGCATACTTGCACGTGAATTTGAATTTCTGTACAATAAAATGATTGTACATGCACGCATTTGACATTTTCCAGGTATAATTGAATTATAAATGTGTTATATTAAAAATTGTGGTTTTTATATGCTGGAAATTGATTTGGAAAGCGTATTTTATTGATTTAGAAATTTCGGTGAAGTTTGTGAATTTTTCGAGAATTCAGGGTATTTTGGACTAGGAAAAATGTCAAGTCATAAAACAATTGAGGAATAGTAGTTCAAATAAAATTCCAATGGTTATGGAAATTTTTGTAAGTGACATTAAGATTTAATGACAAGTGTCACTAAAGATTGGGAGAAAATTGGATTAGAAATTGGAGACAAATAGACCAAGCAACTAAGTGTTATTTAGCATAAACCATTTCATGATACCCACCAAGTTTTTAAAACCCACCTAATTTCTCATTTGAAAGACAACTTCGTTATCTTTCATTTTCACTAAACACATTTTCATCTTCCTCACTACTCTCCTTATACGAAACTCCTACCACCCTCCACCAAGTGATTTTTGACCGTAATCTTATTCTAGCCACTTCAATACCTTGCTATCCTCCTCTTGTTGATAAAAGACCCATCTATTCCTCCTTCAACAATGATGATCGTGTATGTGGAGGAGCTAGGGTTTCTTGGTGATTTGAATAAAATGAAGCTAAACAAGTAAGTATAAGCATGAACTTTTCTTGATTTGTTGAGGGAAGTATATTTGATGATAGTTAGAGGTTAAATGGACATAAAATAGTGATTTATGTATGCTGGAATGTGGGTAAAGAAATGAATACATTGATGTCTTGCTTTTATATGTATGATGATTAATGATTCATAAATTGACGTAGAGATGAATTAGAGTTCGAGATGAACATTGTTGAAGTGTGTTAGACATGTACAAATGCAACGTTTCCACTGAGCATGCATCTGTATTTTTGCCATATCTTGGTATATAGACATCCAAACGGGATGATTTTAAGTTCATATTAAACTAAATACGTATGAATATATTTTTATGAAGGAATTGAAATTGAATTCTGTCTTTAAGAGTTTCAATTTTAGCTCGAAGTTGAGTTCGTAGATTCTATCATGGTTTGGAACAGTCTGTAAATTTTTTAGCATAACTTGCAGAATATCGAACTGAATTGCATGAAATTGGTTCATTTGAAAATTAAGACATAAGGGAACAACCTTTTAGAAGAGTGTTTTGCCTAAATCCTTCATTTGCCTTGTCAAAATTGCCATGAAACATTGACCCGAAGGTCTGTTTTCAGAAGGGCCAGAATGAAGTTTGAAAAAGATGGTTCACGATCGTGACTCTTCTCTTAAACATAACAAGGGATCTCACAATCATTCACAAGCATGATCATGACTCTTAAGGGTCATAAGAGATCTCACAATTGTGCACAAGCACGATCGTGCATAGTGAAGGTGTAGTTAAAGTTGACAAACGCAAACATCCCTTTGATCTTTTGGCCATAACTTCTTCTCTCGACCTCCAAATTACATTATACTTAAACCATTACACTTGTAAGACAGTTCTCTTTATCTCCACCAGAAATTATATCCATTTGAAATCATTATAGTTGGATCCCGTTTCCGGAACCCAACATCGGATATTAGACCTCGCTGCCAGAGCCCAACATCGGACCTGAGAGTGTGGTGCTGGACCCATGAAACGTGCTGATTATCCGTTTAAGAAAAGACCCGCGGAAGATTAATGGGCCTGTTGGAAAACTAAACTTGAAACCATGCTTTCATGTGATTTAATCAAACAATCATAATTCGTATTCCAAAAGATGAGTTTTACAAAGCTTTACTAACATTTCAAATCATGTTACAACCCTTGAGTCAAATGCCCAAAATACAAAAATACACTTGGCCCATAAAACCCGAAATGTAACTAAAGCCTTGCATCATGAGAAAAACTGGAAAATACAATAACATAACAAAAAGTGGAGTGCTGCCATGACTCGTGACTCACTCGATCGCTTGCTCGTCACCTGAATGGGGGAGATTAGAGGGGGTGAGCTATAAAGCTCGTGGGA
>JANKYF010000006.1:68758993-68777820 GCA_029829435.1 Erythroxylum hondense
ATTTGATAAATTTCAAATATTAAAAATTTTAAAACTAAAATTTAATCAAATTTGTATTAAGCTCTTTTTTTATTAAAAAAAGGGCATCATAGCACAAAAGCATATGCCAGGTTGGCACCATAGAGTACATTCGTGTCTGGATTTAGCACACAATAAAGATGCGTAATCGAATGGCTTAAACCAAATTCAAGTAGGGTTTAATACATCTAACGGTCGGGATCAGTCCATCTTAAACTATAAAACCCAAACCCTAACCAGAGTTCTTTCTCTTTGTCTCCTGCTTCTGCAACTTAACTGCCACACCCTTGGAAACCAGGAGATTACCATTCAGACCACCTCCGCCACTCAAACCGACCCGTCCCAGTTCATAGACAGATGCCTGCATTAGTTGTCGGTAGCGATATGACGAAAAGAACCGATCTTGAAACTGGCTTGTCGTTGAAGAAGAAGAAGAAGCAATTGAATGAAGAAGAGATGGGGTTTTGTGAGGAGAAGAAGAGAGATAAGAAAAAAGAGAAGAAGAAGCGTAAGGCTGTAGAAATCGACCCAGAAGATGAAGAAGTGAAGAGCGACACAAGTTCGGAGCTTGTAGAGCCTCAGGTGGTGGATGAGAAAGCCAAGAGGAATAAGAAAGCTAGAGTTGCTGAGGAGGAAGAGGAGGCGAAGAGTGAGGACCCGAATGCTATAATTAGGTTTCGCATATCAGCGCCTTTGAGAGAGAAATTGAAGTCCAACGGGATTGAGGCTTTGTTTCCGATTCAAGCGAGCACTTTTAATGATGTCCTCGATGGGTGTGATTTGGTTGGTCGGGCTCGGACCGGTCAGGTAAAATTTTCTTTGTTTGGTTATTATGATTTGTGTGATAAAGATGTAAATTTTTGAGGAATGTAATGTGTAATAATTCTTGGTTGGTTTTATTTTTCGTTTTTCAGGGTAAAACATTGGCTTTTGTGTTGCCAATCTTGGAATCGCTAACAAATGGTCCTGCCAAAGCGTCGAGGAAGACAGGTTATGGTAGACCTCCAAGTGTTTTGGTGCTTTTACCCACTAGGGAATTGGCTAGTCAGGTACTGTATCAGTTAGCGGTGAAGTTATTGGCTTACGTGTAACTTCTTTTTATAAGATTATTTGTTTTGTTGGTAGGTTTTTGATGACTTCAAAGTTTATGGTGGGGCTATGGGGTTGACGTCTTGCTGTTTGTATGGAGGAGCTTCATATCACGTTCAGGAGAATAATTTGAGAAGAGGGGTGGATATTGTTGTTGGTACACCAGGTCGCATTAAGGTGCCCTTTTATTAGAATCATCTTTGAGAATTCGTTCCAGGATTTCCTTTACTACGATGTTTTAACTTTGATGTAAATTCATACAGGATCATATAGAGAGGGGCAACATTGACTTTAGCGTGTTGAAATTTCGGGTCCTTGACGAGGCTGACGAAATGCTAAGGATGGGTTTTGTTGAAGATGTTGAACTTATTCTAGGTACTTAACTGGGTGAATAATCTTGGAATATGATTTTGTGATTCACTGATGCATAAGACATGTAATCTTAAAAGTTGATGATGTTTATTGATTGTCATGTTTGGGTTGTTTTACTATTCTAAGTAATAATGTATTTCATGAACTGGTTGTCAAGTTCAAAGTAACTTGTGGAAGATAATCAGGTTGTTCTTGAAGTTAGATATTATCAAAAGGTTGCCAAATGTTAGAAGCAGATGAAGGTATTCGTCTTGCTTCTGTAGAGTGCGACCTAGGCAAATTACCCTTTACCTTCCTTTATAACAATGACGCATTTGACACTGAACATCTTGCTCTTTTTTTGCAAGCCTTCTACGCCATAATACTCGTGTTTTTTATTGATTGAATTATACAATATACTTAGCCTTGTCAATTTTGGTTTTACAGGTAAAGTACAGGATGTAAGCAAAGTTCAGACTCTTCTCTTCAGTGCTACCTTGCCAGACTGGGTGAAACATGTTTGTTTCTTAACCTTGATGCTGTTTTGTCTGATTTAAGTGTTGTATAATATCTCTCATGCATCATACTAATATATTCCTGCTTTATATCTTTTCTTTGAATGACCAGATTGCTTCCAGATTTCTCAAGCCATCCAAAAAAACCATAGATCTTGTTGGCAATGAGAAAATGAAGGCCAGTACAAACGTGAGGCATATTGCACTTCCCTGTTTTAATTCAGCAATACCTCAGGTTATTCCTGATATAATTCGTTGCTATAGCAGGTTTGCATTTTCTCCAACTGTCTGTTTATCTATATCATTTGGTCCATTAAAGCTTCTTTAGACTCATTTTGTATTGATGAACTTGTTTTATCCAGTGGAGGCCGAACAATTATTTTCACCGAGAAAAGGGAGTCTGCAAATGAACTTGCTGGGTTGCTACATGGAGCACGAGCATTGCATGGGGATATACAGCAATCTCAACGCGAGGTAAATTGTTCTTACACAATGATGCAATTGTAGTGTATATATCTATCTGTAACTTGATACAGTTCTTAAAAAGTTCTATATTGGCCTTGTTTCCTTAATATTTTCTTCTTCCCCTTCCCTGTCAGTAGCATACGAATTTGGTTGCCTGCTAAATTCTTGAATCCTGTACAAAGTGTTGCTCCTAATTTTTTGATCCCTGCTGAGGAGTACAATAACCTGACAAGCATTTTTACTGAAATGAAATCATCTAGTTAAAATTTCTTGTTAACCTTGATTGCTTTTTTATGACACTTTCTCTTAACTAATTCATTTGTCTCCCTTGATTTCTTACTGATTCATTACGTAATACCTGCAGGTAACTCTTTCTGGATTCAGGTCAGGCAAGTTCATGACTTTGGTAGCAACAAATGTGGCTGCACGTGGATTGGATATTAATGATGTTCAGTTAATAATTCAGGTGAATGCTGGTCACTCTCTACTAGTGTTTTGTCTGCACACTGCTTACAGTTGGGAACCTCTGTGGTTTGTGCTCTTTACGAAGTAATGAAATCTTGATTCATGTTTCAGTGTGAACCGCCACGTGATGTGGAAGCTTACATACATCGATCTGGGCGCACAGGCAGAGCAGGTAATCATGGATTTTGAAATATTTCTTCTGAATGGTTGTTTGAGAATAAACTAACATTTATTATCATCCTCAGGTAATACTGGAGTTGCTGTGATGCTCTATGATTCTAGAAGGTCCAATGTATCCAGGATAGAACGAGAATCTGGTGTCAAGTTTGAGTATATAACGGCCCCTAAGCCGGCTGACATAGCCAAAGCTGTTGGTGTAGAAGCAGCAGAATCAATAACTCAGGTTGCAAACAGGTATACTTTCTGCTAGTCTGTCCTAGGATATACTTGGATTATGCTTTTTTGCCAAAATGTAATCCTTATGGTACGGACATTGCAGTGTAATTCCGGCTTTCAAATCTGCAGCTGAGGATCTGCTGAATACTTCTGGATTGTCACCTGTAGAGCTACTTGCTAAAGCACTTGCTAAGGCTTCTGTAAGTTCTTCATTTTCTGGTTTGGTCTTTGCATATTGTGCTTTAGCATTGTAAACCAGCTTTAAGATATGTTTGGCTTCTAAATGCAGGGTTATACAGAGATAAAGACCAGGTCCCTGCTTACATCCATGGATAACCATGTTTCATTGCTTCTTGAAGTTGGAAGACCCATCTTTGGACCTTCGTGAGTTTCTTCCTTTCTAAACTCTTCACATGTTAGCATGCGTGTGTTTCTTAAAGTGCAAATATTGCTGGGTGTTAGAATAAGAAACTAGACTGATCTTTGAGAAGATGGTGCTATTCTGATGTTCAGAGAGCCAGAGAGGAGGATGTTCTCATACTTAACCAATGTAACAATATCAATGTAGGTTTTTGTTCTGGAGGAGTACTGAACAACACATTAAAACCCTGAAAGAATTTACCTATCTTATTCATTTTGCAAGTTTAATTCTAACAAATGATGTTATCTTGCGATATAAATCATGAGATAACTTACTATTTTTTGCCATTTTGCATCGAGTTAATTGAACTATGATCTAATATGTCCGCTTTGTGGAACTTTTACAGATTTGTTTTTGGTGTTCTGAGGAGATTCTTGCCTGAGGAAAAGGTCGAGTCCATCAAGGGATTGACCATTACAGCTGATGGTAAGGGTGCAGTTTTCGATGTATCAGCAGAAGATGTGGATACGTTCCTAGCTGGTAATATTTGGCTTCCTGGTTTAAATAGTTTAAATTTTAACACATAAGTTCCGCTAATCTTAGACATACTATGTTGCCTTCTTTTCATCCATTTCAATACATGTGTATATGTTGCTCAGTCATCTCAAGATCATATTTTCATCATGCAACTCTTAATGCAGGTCAAGAAAATGCAGCTGATGTGAGCTTAGAGGTTCTGAAAACATTGCCTCCATTGCAACAGAAAGACGAATCTCGGGCAGGAAGGTTTGGTGGTAGAGGTGGTCGTGGTGGCTTCAATGATAGGAATGGCCGGGGCAGGTTCGCCGGTGGCAGAGGTGGCCGCGGTGGTGGATTTTCTCAACGAAGGAACTTCTCCAATGGTGGGAAGGGTCGCAGTAATATGCAGAAACGTTGAATTTTAAATGCTTAATATTTTCTGGGGAATTTTAAAGGCTTCCCTTCATTTTTTTTTTCCCTTTTGGAAATGTTAGGACTATGATATATATGCCAAATATTGGCAATTCAAGAGTCTTTCCCTGTTTAGTTTTGAAAATGGAAGAGGAACTTGTGTGAATGTTGCCATTTGGGTTGACAATGGATTGGATTGGGTTCCAAGCCCTTAAGGCCTTATGGCTCGAACTTGAATTTGAGTCCGACTAGGTCTATCATTCAGGCCCGAACTTGAATTTGAGTCCGATTTTAATTTCTGATTAAATTAAGTATGATTTGATTCGTAAGCATTTGTATTGAATACTCTGAACTTGAGTTTCATGAAACAGAATGATACGAACCATTTGTCATCTTGATTAAGATAATAATCTTCAATACAAGCACATTTAGACTGTAGTTACTCTATATCTATTGGAATGACAAGCTCAAGTGATCCATGACCATCTGAAGAATTCGAGACCAGAGTGTGAAGGCTCATAACTGATGACAGATTTAAGTTCCCTAAATTCAAAGTCTAAATTTTTTGTATAATTTTATGGTGTTTTATCGTGTTTTATAAATTTCAGTCATTCATTTATATAAGTTCTGCTTTCATATAAATAAACACAGAATTCACATAAATGAATGATTGAAATTTATGAAACAGAATAACACATCATACAAATCTAGGTCTTGTATAAATAAATATAGAGTTCACATAAATAAATGATTGAAGTTTATAAGGCAGGATAATACATCTAATCTGGATAACATGCTCTCACCTAAAGTCAATAAATGCTCATTGATATCGGTGTTGTACAGATTTCCCAGAGCCGCAGTAATAAATACCCGGAAGAAGAGGCCTTGGACCATTAGTGCCTGTGACTTCTCGTTGTTTTATCAAAGATTGTGGTGTGACCCTACAGGATTTCTTCATGTAAGAGGTGACAGAGGTGACTATTGGGCGGTGCACAGGTTTGGTTTGGAGTAAAAGTTTTTGTTATTTGAGATTAGCCACTTGTGTGGTTTTGTTTCCGGCTATGTGTAACTTTCCCGAGAAAATATCATAGAAAATAAGACAGTATCTGCTATTTGCATGTCTTTAGTGCTTGGTTCCTGGTAAGAGAAGTCAAGATTCCTATTCTTAATTTGTATACGTTGTAGAGATGTATCCTACATGCAGCATGTGAAGCAGGGGCCATCGAATGATCTGAGCTTATCAAACTTGTTATTACGAAGAGGAAGACACTGTATTATTTAAGAGGGACCGCAACAGAATTTACTTCTATACCATCCAATTCTACCAACTTCGCTTTACTCAGCATTCATGAGACAACTAACTACTTTAATTACAATCACAGCAGGACACTGCAAATGCCTCTACCTCCTGTCTGATACTTCATATTAGATGACCCAATTCTACAATCAGCCTCAGCTTACTTTCTACTTCTTCTCCTTCTTCTAAAACACCCCTAGTTTCAGTTTACTCTTCGCGACATCTTCTTCATTTTTCTCAATCTGGGGAAAAGATAATGCCTGAAAGCACCACCAAATGGCTGCTTTTGATTCTAACAAGTTGTTTGGCTTTCAGTTTTGTCCTTTCTGCAAACAAACCATCAACCAGAAAGACTTACATTGTCCAAATGGACAGATCCGCTATGCCGGAACAGTTCATCGATCAACTGCAATGGTACTCTTCGAAAGTGCAGTCAGTTCTATCCGACTCTAAGACCAGTGATAGTGTAGACAATGAAGAGAGGATAGTTTACAGCTATCAGACTGCTTTTCATGGGGTTGCTGCGAAATTGAGTGAAGAAGAAGCTCAGAGGCTAGAACAAGAAGATGGTGTCTTGGCTGTGTTTCAAGACACTGTGTACCAACTCCACACCACAAGAAGCCCCATGTTTCTCAGGTTAGAACCAGAAACAAGCACGACTGCTTGGTCTCCGAATGTGGCTAGCCACGACGTGATAATTGGAGTTCTTGACACTGGAATTTGGCCTGAAAGTGCAAGCTTCAACGACAAAGGAATGCTTCCAGTGCCTGTACACTGGAAAGGAACGTGCGAGACAGGACGAGGTTTCGAAAAGCATCATTGTAACAGGAAAATTGTGGGCGCCAGAGTGTTCTACAAAGGATATGAGGCTGCATCAGGAGTAATAAACGAACATGACGAGTATAAATCACCAAGAGATCAAGATGGTCATGGTACACACACAGCAGCAACTGTTGCTGGTTCCAAAGTACATGGTGCGAATCTGCTAGGCTATGCTTATGGAACTGCAAGAGGAATGGCGCCTGGTGCGAGAATCGCAGCTTACAAAGTTTGTTGGACCGGAGGTTGCTTCAGTTCAGACATTCTCTCGGCGGTTGATAAAGCTGTGGCCGATGGAGTGAACGTGTTATCAATATCATTAGGTGGCGGAGTTTCATCTTACAATAGAGATAGCTTGTCAATAGCTGCATTTGGAGCTACGGAGAAGGGTGTCTTCGTTTCATGTTCTGCAGGAAATGGAGGACCAGATCCTGCAAGCCTAACCAACTTGTCTCCATGGATCACCACAGTAGGTGCGAGCACATTGGACAGAGATTTTCCGGCGACTGTTAAACTTGGCACAAGTAGAGTTGTGAAAGGAGCATCATTATATAAAGGCAGGAGGAATCTGTTGACTGAAAGACAGTATCCACTGGTTTACATGGGGAGTAACTCTAGTAGTCTTGATCAAAGCACTTTGTGCTTGGAAGGGACGTTGAACCCACGTACGGTCGCCGGAAAAATAGTGATATGCGACCGTGGAATTAGCCCTCGAGTTCAAAAGGGTCAGGTCGTGAAAGACGCCGGAGGAGTTGGTATGATTCTTGCAAACACTGCAGCAAACGGCGAGGAGCTTGTCGCCGATTGCCATCTTCTGCCAACAGTTGCGGTGGGAGAGAAAGAAGGAAAACTCATAAAGCAATACGCTATATCTTCTCGCAATTCATCTGCATCCTTAAGGTTTCTCGGAACTAGGTTAAGGATCAAGCCATCGCCGGTTGTGGCTGCATTTTCATCGAGAGGACCGAACTTTCTGAGCCTTGAGATTTTGAAGCCTGACGTTGTTGCTCCAGGCGTTAACATTCTCGCTGCTTGGACCGGCGACGTGGGTCCGTCAAGCTTGTCAACTGATCGCCGGCGAGTTAATTTCAATATACTTTCAGGGACTTCCATGTCGTGCCCACATGTGAGTGGTGTAGCCGCCTTGATTAAAGCCAAACATCCTGACTGGAGTCCTGCGGCTATTAAATCGGCGTTGATGACCACAGCTTATGTTCACGATAACACTCGTAACCCTATTATAGATGCTTCTACAGGTGCACCTTCAAGTCCGTACGAACATGGAGCTGGACATATAAACCCTCAGAGAGCCCTAGACCCAGGTCTTGTTTACGACATTTCAGCTCAGGAATATTACGAATTCCTCTGCACACAGAATCTGACTCCAGCACAGCTCAAAGCTTTCTCAAACAGGTCTTGTCATCATTCTCTTGCAAGTCCAGGGGATTTGAACTATCCAGCAATCTCAGTTGTTTTTCCAGAAAAGACATCAGTTTCAGTTCTAACCATTCACAGAACAGTAACCAACGTTGGTCCTGCAGTTTCCAAATACCATGTTGCGGTCTCATTGTTCAAAGGTGCAACAGTTAGAGTCGAGCCGGAGACCCTAAGTTTTACCAGAAAGCATCAGAAATTGTCTTATAAGGTTACATTTATCTCAAAAATCAGGCAATCTATGCCGGAATTCGGTGGTCTGTTGTGGAAAGATGGAGTCCACAAAGTGAGAAGCCCCATTGCTATCACCTGGTTCACGCCATTATGAGTTTGGATTAGTCCTCGAGACATGAACTAATCTAAGTTTCTGTAATAATCAGGACGTGTTATAAGAACCCTATTAGGTCGGTCTTGTTCCATATTGCAATGCATTTTGTTCTTCTGTTTCTTTCAGAAACATCAATCTCTGCATGAGCTTAGAACATACTTCAGCCATCGTAATTACGTAGCAATATACACAAATCCAAGATTACATACAATAATCTTTAAATTACGTGTGTTTCGAGTAAGTTATTTATAAATTTACCAAATTAATGATTCAAATGAGAAGTAAAGAATTGAAATTAGAACTTTTAGAACAGCCTTTGGAGAGAAATTAAGGATTAGCTCGAACACTTCTCTTCCCATCAACCAATTTCTGAGATTCGTGGAGCTATAAAAGCATTTCGAATGGATATATAGTACAATTTGCCAGTTCATTGACAGGCCATGATCAATTGCTCTATTATTACCAGGTAGCTAGCACTTACTCTTATTCTCTTAAGTTCCATCATGAACTTCGAAGATAGTTTGAAAGGAAGGAGGGGATCGACCAGCATTTTAGTCCAATATCTACTCTGCAATAAAGAGTTCTTGTTTCCATATGATAAATGAGGATTGCAGGTTTCTAGCTACCGTTCTTTAATGAAGTTACAGCCTTTTTTTTTTTAGAATTTAAAAACTTCATTAATGAATAGAGAAGATTAAATCAAGAGAGGGCCTCTTCCAAGAGAGATAGACCCACTTGGTTCACTGAATATCTCTAGGTTAAGCATACGGCAACGTTCAGAGCAAATTACAAGGGAAAGTCGTTTTACAATTCGGTATAACGATCTACGCCTTATCTCGAATCTTCATCTCTTACTCAATTTGGGAGGATGGAATCAATGCTTTGACGGCGATGCTAGAAGTGGCTCCATGGTGTTTCTCCTCCTCGATTCTTCGCATAGATAAAAATCAACTCAAGTAGCAATCTCAACTACAGAAAACTTTTGCGATTAGGGTATGACTTTTTTGTGTTTCAACTTTCCAGACCTTGCGTTATTTTTGGAGGAGGGAGGAGACTCTCTGGGGGCTCAGCTCTTCGGAGACAAATTGATGAGGGAGAGTGTATGTATTCAGTTCAATTGTTGGTTCCATTCTTTATATCCTTTCTCAAATCTTCGTAGAGATTCTCGATTTTGAGGGAGATGGTTTAGGCTAGTCGATCAATATTTCTAGCTACTCCCACTCAATACTTATCCAAGAATCGTATTATAGGTAAGAAACTCAATTCGAACTCTATAATCAATTAGGGCATGTCTAATCTGAGTTTAACTCATCAGGATTTGATTTTCGTAAAGGACTTCGGGGGCTAGCCAGAGAGGGAGGTGTAGCAACCCACCCTTGCAAGACATGTGTCCGACATCCTGAGTAATGTTCGAGTGCGAATCCCGCAAAAGTTACGTGCTAGTAGCAGTCATTCAGACAAACCTTTGTATAATTTTTTTTTATAACACACATGTATGTGAAAATTTATAATCAAATTCGAGCCTATACTTTTATTTCATAGAAATCGAAATCACAATTATTATTACACTTTGGTTAATCTCTTTTGCAAAACATTTTCAAATTTCAAAAGTTAATATATACAAAAACATATTCAAATACACATGATACAATAATTAAGTAAGATTCAATTTGATACATAAATAAAAAATACAAATGCATACGCAAACCGATCCTAACCTCTACATATTACTTGAATGATGTGGCTATACTTCCGTTTGCCCAACGGGGTAATTCTTCTAAACCTGAAAAAATATTGCAAATTTTGGGTGAGTTTTGCGAACTCAGTGAATGACCATCCTTGATGGCTCACTCAATTGTATAACACATATAGTTCACACTTTCACATAATTCACATCATTTCATTAATAATCATATTGAATCACGTAACTTGATCAATCATTTCACATTTTACATTCAACACATATCACATTCAGAAGTCAATCATATCATGCATATGCAGTGCACATGAGACTCACTTTTAATTTGTTACTTTGTTGTGATCAAATGCCTTTTTTACTGGCCCATATCTCTTAGTGGATACCGAGCTAGCCCATATCCCTTGTGGATACTGAGTTGAATCAGATAATGTCTCATATCCCTTAGTAGACACCGGGTACGTTCACAACTGAGCCTGAGGCTCTTATCACATATCAAGCTTTAAACTCTTTTTCACTAGCGACTTCGGTCACAACTGCCTTTATCTTTCATGCATTCATGTAATGGAATGCGTCAATCACATATGCTCAATCAGTCACTTTCTTTCAATTTACTCATTTCATTTGACCTAAATCTGGCATTCAACATTTAAGTTGAGAATCACTTTTTCATTTATATGCATACTCACATTTCTCTTCGAAACTCGATTCAAAATTTAACAATCAATTTGTGTATCATGTATTTCGTCAATTTCACATACAAGAAGCACTTCTGTTATTATTCATGCATTTATCAAACTCCTCAGACATTCAATGTCTAGAATCAAAATAATCACATTTCATTTCAATGGCAATTCAAAGCAGAAAGTTAAATCATAACAAACAGTGAATGAGATCATCTAGGTGATTCACAATACGCTCCAGATTAGCATTAGCTTCCATGATCTAGAAACGTTTGAATGCGGACGTTTATCCTGCACATCAAAATTATGCAATACATACATTGTACACACACATTAACAATTTTGCACAATTATAAATATTCATTGATGCACTTGCGTGCCTATGGAATATGTACAATGCATGTCCATGACATTTCTGGGTGTATTATCAAATTTCACATTTTATCACATTCTCATTTTTAACATCATTTGTTTTTATAATAACTCATTTCTCATTCACTTTTACTAGTTACACTTTACTCCTCTTCTTGAATCATAGCTTTAATCATATGAATCACTTTCCAAACTCTTATTTCAGTCCTATATCACCTCCAAAAATCCATACCTTCGGGTTAATTTTTCATGATCATTCTGATCGAGTGAATGAAGTAATTTGGTAACACTTTCTTCTAGAAAAGTGTTCTTCATTGTTTTAAGTTTCTAACGACACCACAATAATTCAATTTGGTTCAGTACCCCAAAAGTTATATTAAAAATAATTCAAATTGTTTATAAGCTTAAATAGTATCCTTTACTCCACTTTAATTCAAAACTATGGAATTCTAGAGACATAATTAAATCTCGACTTCTTCAGAAAAAATTATATTCCTATGTCTCTAGTTTAATCCAAATTAAAACTCATCTCATTTAGAAGAGTACGTAACAAGTTATGCCTAAAATACTGAAGCATGTTCAGTGAAAATACTCCAGTTATCATTTTCCAAAACTCTTCATCAATTCAGTCCCAAATTCATCAATCGATCTCTCCCGAATGATTTCATATGGTTATAATTTTTGGTATAGATGAAGATCGATATGTTACGAGTCCAATAGTTCAAGTCCCATGTCATTTGGAGGTTGGAACAAGAAATTTTGATCAGAAGAGTGAAGGATGCTCACATCAATCCACTTTAGTACGCATTCAATGTCATGATCGTGTATAAGAACAATTGTGAGATTCAAGTTGACCCAGAAAAGTCACAATCAAGCTTGTGCACAACCATGATTTTCCAAACTTCTCCAAAAATTCACGATAGTGTAGAAACACAATCATGCAACCTCTCTTTTCTTCTCCAAATTCATGCACTGCAAAGTCTCTTCTTCTTAAAACAAATCTTCGGGTCAATCTTTTATGGAATTTTTGACAAGGGAAATGAAAGATTTAGCAAAACAATCTTCTACAAACTTATTCCTTTATGTCTAAAGTTTCTAATGAAACTAATTTCATGCAATTTGGTTCAATATTTTGCAAGTTATGCCAAAAACACTACAGACTGTTCCAAACCACAATAGAACTCATAAACTCAACTTCGAGCTAAATTTTGAAACTCTTAAAGATGGAATTCAATTTTGATTCTTTCAAGAAAAATATAGTCATAAATCTTTAGTTTAATATGAACTTAAAATCATCTAATTTGGATGTTTATAGACCAAGATAGGGCAAAAATACATATGCATGTTCAGTGGAAACACTGCATCTATACATGTCCAGCACACTCCAACATCATTTTCATCTTAATTCGTCTCTTTTGCTTACTTTATCACTTCTAGATTATTTCCTCAATATTTCCTCTTCATTCCTATTTTACTTCAGCTAAACTTATCATAACCAAATCAAATCTATCATTTTTTATAATCATTAAAAACAGAAAATCAAACTCACGTATATTCTTCAACTTTTCTACATTTCTTCACTTTCATTTTTCTGTATTTTCATTCTTTTTTTTTTGCATTCACTTCATTTTCTTCCTCTAACAATCATTTTAATCATTCTTTCTCATCTCCAGACATCACCACACACTTATCTTTTAACCCTAAATTCATTTTTAATCATCTCTAAAAACATTCCAAAACTAACATATATATATATACAGTGAAGACATCAACATAAACAGAGCAGTTACATATTCATTTTCACTAATTTTCTGCATTAATCTCATACACATTTTAGTTGCTCTTCCAACTCCAAAAATCATTTCTACAACCTCTTATAACATTTTGATCATCAAATCTAAAAAATCAATACATCCAAATTTTCATCTCGTATTCACGATGAACATAAAAAATGTCTATTTTTCTCATGAATATGAAATATCAATAAATCACCATTTTTGTTTCATAAACCAACAACTTTAAAGGATTAACAAGATACTTTTTTAAACCCCAACTCTTTTAAAAATCACTTGACCCCTAACTTTCAAATATCATCCAATCATCATCCACTATAAGAAAAATGTAGATTAGCGACGAAAACTTAGCAACGGAAAAATTTTCGTCGGTAATTAGCGACGAAAATATGCTTTCTATCGTCAAAATTGAGTGATTTAGCTACGGTACTAATATTCGTCGCTAAATTTGGATGAAATTTATCCCGGTAAAATTTACAACAGACATTAGCGACGAAACAATATAGCCGTCGGTAATAAATTACCGACGGAAAGCATATTTTCGTCACTAAAATTGAGTAATTTAGCGACTGTACTAATACTCGTCGCTAAATTTAGAGGAAATTTGTCGCAATCTAAATTTAGCGACGGTATATGTTCCGTCGCTAAAAATGGAGGAAATTTTTGCCGGAATAAAAAATTTTGAGTTTACCTACGGAAAATTTTGTAGGTAAATTCCGTTGGTAAATGAATTTAGCGACGGAAATTTTCGTTCCGTCGATAAAAAGGTGGAAATGATTGGCGGTATAATTTTTTTTGAACTTACCCGATACCTACGGAAAATTTTGTAGGTAAATTCCGTCGGTAAATTCTTTTTAAATATAAACTTACCCGATACCTCCCTCTCACTTCTATCTTCTTTTTCCTTTCTTCTTCTTCCTTCTTCCTACATCTTCTCTTCGGTTTTCTTGGAGCCCATTTCTCTGTTGTGGACTCCTTTTCTGCTCGACGATGTTGTCTTCTCCGGCTATTGTCATCGTGTCCTTCGGTAGAGGTATTTTTGCAACTACTGTCATGTGTTTTTTCATATATTAGATGAAAGTTAATTTGGGTATTTATTACTTTCGTTTATTTGTGTATTTTATTATTGGAAAACAACTTTAAGATATAAATGTTAATGATAGAAGGGACAAGACATGATTTTATTTGTGATGTTGAGATAAATTTCTGATGCCCGTAAGGTGTTTGATGAAATGTCTGTTATTTGAAAAAATGATTTCGGTTCTTTATTTTCAGTTTTGTTTTAGTATGAATTTTAATATTTTAATTCTTTTACTTGAAATAATGAAGTTCTCTCTATGGTGGCCTCCAGGGAAACTAAACACTTTGTAGGTAAATTTTAAAAAAATAATTTTCAGCAAATTTACCGATGAAAAAAAATTCCGTCGATAAATATATTGGATGTACCGACGAAAAAAATTCTGTCACTAATTACCGACGCAATTACAAAATTCGTTGGTAATTTTCTGAAAGAAGAATTTACTGACCGAACAAAATAACTATCGGTAAATTTACCGAAGGAAATTTTTACCGTCGGTAATGTCGTCGATAAATTTACCGACGGAAAATTTTCGTCGTTAAATTGACTAACGACCATATCTCCGACGCCTTTTTTCGTCAATAAATTCCGTCACTAAATAAGCATATTGATGGAATATGCAAAAATTCCAACGGTAAATTCCGTCGCTAAACTCTATTTTTCTTGTAGTGAATGTGATAATAGGTTATGTGTACCTAACATAAATATTCTAAAATAAAGAATTATGGATGAGGCACATTATAAACCCTATAGTGTTCACCCTGGAACCACCAAGATGTACCATGATGTTAAAGGTATGTATTGGTGGCCAGGTATAAAGAAAGATGTAGCCCAGTTTGTATCCACCTGTTTAACTTGTCAACAAGTCAAATTTGAACATCAGAAACTCACTGGACTACTACAGGAGCTATTGCTACTCAAGTGAAAATGGGAGCAAATTATCATGGATTTTGTTGTTGGACTGCCAACAACGCCTAAGGGGCATGATTCTATTTGGGTTGTAGTCAGCTAACTCACCAAGTCAGCCCACTTTGTAGTAATTAAAACCACTTATAGTGTAGATCAGTTAGCCTAGTTATATGTTGACAAAATTGTGAAATATCATGGAGTGCCAGTGTCTATATTTCTGATAGAGGAACACAGTTCACTTTTAGATTTTTGGCAGAAACTACAAAAAGTCATGGGTACACAACTAAATTTTAGTACAATATTCCACCCATAGACTGATGGACAATAAGAGAGAATCATCCAGAGACACGAAAGAATATGTGTCATGGACTTTAATGGAGATTACAAACGTTATTTTCCTTTAATAGAATTTGCTTACAACAACAACATTGGGATGACACCTTCTGAGGCATTGTATGGATGAACGTGTAAATCTCCACTATATTGGACAGAAGTAGGAGAGAAATAGTTAGAGAGACCAAAACTAATTCAAGAAACATCTAAAAAAGTCCCTCTGATACAAGAAAGATTAAGAATGGCCTTCAATAAGCAAAAGAGTTATACAGATTCTAAGAGGAGAGATGTATAGTATGAACTAGGTGATCAAGTTTTCTTGAAAGTCTCTCATATGAAAGGTGTAGTCAGATTTGGAAAGAGAGGGAAGCTAAATCCTAGATATATTGTACCATTCAAGATCCTTCAAAGGGTCAGAAAAGTGTCATATTGGTTGGCTTTGCCTCCTCATCTTAGCTACGTACATCCAGTTTTCCATATATCAATTTTAAGAAAGTACATCCCAGATCCTTCTCATATATTATAGAACCCAGAAATGGAAATAGCAGAGAATCTTTCTTATGAAGACAATGTTGCCATCATGTGCAGACAAATTAGAAAATTGTAGAATAAAGAGATTCCAATGATTAAAGTCCAATGGTGGAATTAAAGAGTTGAGGAATGTAAATTGGAAACAGAAGAATCACTAAGAACCAGATATCCACAGTTGGTTCCCTAATAAGATAAATTTCTAAAATTCATGAATTATTTTTAATAAGGGGGAGAATGTAATATCCAGTATCTGATTTACAAAAAAATTGGTATAAAAATCGGTGTTTGAGTCTAATGTCATTAAAACCAGGATAGTGAATCATAATTTTTGGAGACATCAAATTAATGATGTTTGACACTTTTTCGATCATCACAGAAAATTGTACAAGTGGATTTTAAAGAACCCTTACAACAGGGGCAGTTTTGTAAATAATGAAAATAGTTACTTATAAAGGAAGCTAAGTGCAAATAAGACAAAACACTTGTCTACCTCCTCCCTCACTTGGCTGAATTCACCATGGAATCTCCTCTCTCAAAATTATCAAGCTTTGTAACAAGAAAGTGAAGGAGAATCAAGCCAATCAATCGATACAAAACGGTAAGCCTCGATCTCGATACTTGATTCTACCGATTAGAATTTAGTTTCTCACTTTCTTTTGCCATAACTATGAAACTCACTTGATGAACTTTATGGGTTTGATGATTTTGATAGTGGATTCTTTTTCTTTGATGTCTAGTGACTAATAAGCATGAGGAAATTTTCATTTTTTATGGTGATTTGGGCCTAAATCAAAACCTAGGATTTTGGAGTTCAAAGTTGCCAAGGGAGGCAAATTCGTAAGTCCTTCTTATACAATTTTTTTGAGCTACTTAACCTATGAATTTAAAGAAACTCAAAATTTGAAAGTTTTAGATATAGGTGTCTACTGTATCCTTGAATTTTTTTTCGAATTTAGGGTGTTGGACCCCAACTTTTAAATAGAATTTAGAAATATAAATTGAATTTAAATGAGTATGTTAGTTTATGTGTTGTTTTATGGAAGTATGTATCTTTAAAGGAAATTGATAAGAAAGGATTGGATTTGATTTTGATACCTTTGGAATTTAAGTAGATTTGTATAGTTTATGAAAGTTAAAGTGAATGAGTTAATTGAAATGAGAGTTGAAAATCAAGAAATAAAAAAAGAAAATGTGAGAATATGAAGAATTGTAAAAGTTTGACTTTTTGGCCATAGAGAGTTGATTTTTTGATTTAGGCACAATTTGAGAAAATGATCTTCAGAAAACTTGTAGCCTATGTTGAAAGCTTTCTGTCGCCATAAAGTTTGATATTTTTCGATTTCGTGAATAAAAGTTATAGTCAGTCAAAGTTAAGGTTATTTTACTTTGACTTTGAAAATATTCTTAAGTGTGGAAATTATACATGCTGTGCTTCGAGCCAAATCGTCGTATTGATGTGGTCTGAATTTGAGTAAATAATCTACATGAAAGTTGTAGCTTATATTCCTAGCTTTTTATCTCCATAAAGTATGCAATTTTTCGATAACGGGGCTAGGAGTTATGATCGACTGAAATTTGGAAGTTATTTAGGAAGACTTTAAATTGGACAGAATGTTCGAGTGGATTTTTGACCCATTTAGAGGTGGAATTGATTTGTGAGTTCTTCATGGAAGTTGTAGAAATTCCTTTAAGCTTTCTATTGATATCAAATTTGTTAATTTTGGAGTTCGAGAGCAAAAGATATGATTTTAAAATTTTAAAATTTTCTGCAACTCCAGATTTCATCCCTAGGCGTGCCCACGCCTAGTCTCTAAATTTCTTAGGCGTGGCTATGTCTAATCTTTGAATTTCGCCCCGTAGGTTCCCTCGCCCTGTGAGGGCCTCGCCTTCGCTCCTAACTCTTTCGTTTGATGTCTGATTGACATGGTTTTCGAAGTGTTGGATTCCTAAGACAATTATCTACATTCTCAGGAGAAATTTGTATTTTTATGAGATTAAATCAAGGATGATGAAGTTAATCAAAGTGAGATAGAAATTTTCTGAACATGGTTCAGTCTTTTGAGAAATTCACGATCTGTGGGGATCCGATTGAAGTTATTCTTGAGGCAAAATAAAATTGAGACATGGGGCTCCAAATCATATGAAGAAATGAAATTTCAATTTAGCCCCTAAGACTTTCAATTTTTAAATTGAACTTCGGATTAGTGTTCAGTCTGGGATTAGGAATACCTGAATGTATTTTGGTCATAACTTTTGTTTTAGTAATCCAAATGAGGTGATTCTTCATTTGGATTAACCTAGAGACATAGGGCTACAATTGTTATGAAGAAATCGAGGTTCAATTTTGTCCTTAAGAATGTCAATTTTTGGATGGAAATAACGTGTTAGAAAATGATTTAACGTAAGACATGTCCGAACTGTTTGGAGCATAACTTTTGGTGTAGTGCACCAAATTAAATGATTTTGGTGCCATTATGAAATTAAGATAATGAGGAACATTTCCCTAGAAGGAAGTTTTAGCAAATTCCTTCAATTTTATAGTGAGAAAAATGTCTGAAAGTAAGCTTGAATGAAAATGAGTTTAGGGGAAAATTTGGAAGAGTACATAAGGAGTTAGGGAAATAGGCTAAAATGGAAGGGCAATTAGGTCATTTACCACTCATTAAATGACATGGCAATAAAATACAAAGGGGCTGTCATTTTTTTAAGGGGTGAAGCACGATACTTAGGAGAAAAGAACAAAAGGAAGAAAGAAAAGAAGAGAAGAAGCATTTCCGTGGAGAGAAGAAAGGAGAAGAGAAAAGGTAAATGGGTTTCGATTTTTTTTGGGCTTCCAAGTGCATTTTTTCGTAGATTCTAGAGGGAAAGGAGGGAAGAAGGTGATAGCTCCCTTATAAGACAAAGAAATGCGAAATTGGAGGAGAAAGAGGTAAGAGAAAACTTTTGAGTTTTGGATTTTTGATG
>JANKYF010000006.1:68956809-68968137 GCA_029829435.1 Erythroxylum hondense
TAATTAATAAGTCAATTTTTGTAAATTAATATGTTCTTATAAATAAAATTTAATTATTTAACGATTTTTTAATTAAACTTCAAAATTTTCGATTGGTAAAGACAATCTTTTTCGACATATTCTAAATTCTTTAATTTTGTTCCATTTTATGACGGTAGAATTCTAATTAAATTTTTTAAACCTTAAACCTCTTATTTTACCGGTTTAACTTTCAATCCGATTTTTAAAATATTAAATACAAGAAAGCATCAAAAGTGAGTCTTTTGCGTGTCAATTTCCTCAAGTTAGCAGCAGTCAATATCAGTTTAAAAATAGCATAAAATAAGTTCTAACTTAAATTGGGAAGTTTCCAAAATCTGATGTATATTTCTTTCCGATATACATAGAGTAGGTGGAGGAGGAGGGTAGGAAACACAAAGGGTCCATCACTAGAGGCAACTAACATGATGGTGGAGTTGTCACAAATCTGCAACGTCATGCAGATAAAAGTGGGGCAAAAATGGGGTTTTTTCTTCTTCTTTTTTAATTTAAAAATAAACATTTTCATGATACTTTTTTTGGTGTGTGTGTGTGAGTTTCCCTTCAAGACCTGACCAAATCCCATGAAATTGATAGACCCAACAAGGTTGGATCTATGCACAAACTACAGCTAAAGTGTGTGTATCAGTGAGGACAAACACAGTTCCACCCTCTTGTTATGCACTAAAAGCTTGCTTACTTTTTTCCTTGTCTGTACAATTATTCGATGGTGGGTCTGGTGGAGGAATTAAAGTCACATTAATAAATGGGGGGCAGAGACAATCCGGATTGATCTTCGCTTTGGATCTTTGAGAAAATGGTTGGATTCCATTGAAATGGTGTTTAAAAAAAAGTATATTATGTTCTTCTACTTAGCCAAATGAAACAAAACTATTGAAACATTTGTCCAATTCTGCAGAAACTTTATGTGCCCATTTCAGGAACAATCGAAGAACAAGGTAACTAAAGACATTAATGCTTTTGGTTTTGAATTTTACAATGTTGATTAAACTTGTTTTTAGAAGATTTGGCCAAAAGGGTTTCTTCACATTGTTCATTTCTGATAAACCCTAATGCATTAATGGGACTTACATGAACATATGATACAAAAAAATATAAGTAATTCTGCTCCTCATCAGGCTATGTTCATTTGAAAAGAAGGAACAATTTTAAGGTCCTTTTTTTTCTTTAAAAGTTCTTCTTCTTAGTGAAGTTGGGAATGTAGTTAGACACTGTCACCTCGTAGGAAAGTGAAAGAAAAAAAGAAAAGAAAGCAGTTTCGCAGAGAGAGAGAGAGAGAGAGAGAGAGTGACCAGAAATGGTGTCCCAACATGTCCTCTCATGTTGAATGCTTGCTGTGCCATTATACACAAAATGGGGCTGCAAGAGAATTTGTTGGGTTGCATATTTTTGAGAAGACTAGAGGTATATCAAGGACAATATCTCAACCATTATAGCTTTTGGGTGGTCATGCCTGTCTTAGTTGTACACTCAGCTCCCACAAACGGCGGTCGGAACCTGCAATTGGATATGGTTTCTCATCATGGAGATCTGATCAAGCTAAGGCTGTACTTAAAAGGATAAACCCTTGACTTATTAACATATTAGATACTTTGCTTTGCATAGAGACACCACCCATTTTAATGCTTTCTCAACATAAGTCCATGACCATGCAACTAGGCCTCTTTTACATGTTCTTTCTAGTACCAATCAAATATTCTTCACTGATCCTTTAGTCTCTGAACACTGTATGAATAGTGACACACCCAGTAATAGTGTCCCTAACTGACTTGCAATCTAAAGTAGTCAATGATTCAAGTGACATTTTCACCATCTGGAACGTAACCCATAAAGCTTGCAAGTTGCCATGTAAATATATCTATATATGGAGTAGTTCACCTTGCACACCTACTAGAATCTTAAGTTGACCATGTCATGTAATAACTGGTAACCTTGAACTGTTATCCTTGTCAGGTTCTAAACCGTGTCATGTAATAACTGGTACTCTTGAACTGCTATCCTTGTAAGGTTCTAAACCGTACCATGTAATGACAGATGAGGTACTTCGTTGAAGTTGCACGTTGAAATGCTCAAGTTGCTGCTTTTTTCATTTGGCACTTCCAATTTCCACCGCCATTTGGATGTCATTTCCATTACTTTTACCACCTGTCGAAGGATATTAGATGCAGAACAAGGATAGTGAAAGAAACTAGGAAACTCACAAAACATGGGAAACTTTATATCCTTATCAGCACAAAGTGTGTTACGTTCTATGTAGATCAACACAGTAAGAGAACTACTAGCTAATACGAACTAGTAATTGGTAGTTAGTCAGTTGTTTGAAAAGAAGCAATCAGCTAACTAAAAATGAAAAAACTCCTATATTTTCCGTATATATAGATGTATATGCATACGTTAATAATGCTCGAACTAGTCATAAGACAAGAAGATGATGCAAGTTTGTTTCTCATGATACATACTGGAAGATTGTCTGAACAGAAAGAGAAGCCCGACTCCTTTCTTTAGAATACGTTTGGTTTACAGGGTCTTTTATGTCCACCGGACCACTAACTCTTAACCAGAAATGGAAATCATTATATTTTACAAGCTGTATCATTGTCCACTTCGATAAGAAAAACGTTGTCGAGTTTAACAACCTTTACACAAGCTCGGTTCTGCTAAAAAGGGTTTCACAGATTCAATTGCTACTGCTATCTAATCCATGTGAGTTCAACTCAAGAACAGAAGATGAGCATAAGCTTATTGGTTATGAGAGTTTATTATGCAAATATTTTAGTGCTTAATGTACTTTGCAAGATGCAACTTATAACTTGATTACATTGCAAAACTTTGAGAAAAGATTGGTGCCCGTCATTACTTGGGATCGGCATTGTGAGTTTATGTGATCACTGTAGGTTTATCTCTCCTCCCATGAAGTCTTTCAACCCTGATGATACTGACAATGCCAGATCAGCCAAAAACCAAAACTACATCAAATATAAAATTGTTAAAATCATACAAGATATGATTTATGAGCACAGGTGAAGATTAGCTTACCTATTAATGGTTTAAGGGCTGTTTAAGCATCCGTCTAGTGTTTGGAGACATCCGGTTCAAATTGTTAAAACATACATTCTCAGAGTTGCACCAGCTGATCCAGTTCCCTGCATAAATGTTAATCCCCAGCTGTGTCAAATTTTGTAGAGTATATGTAGCTATAAAAGTTCCAAAAGGAATCAATCAGTAGTATTTACAGACAACCAGAATATGATCTGTGATCCTAAGCAAATACGAATTGAACACCTTGTTTCAAAGCTACACTTCCATCTACCTCAGGTACACAGTGGTGGTTGCTTCAAATTGGAATGATTGAACAAATATAGTTAATGGAAGCTAAACTATAAAGGAGTTACATTTTAACTTACAGGATCGGTATATGAAAAGTCATCAGCAAATTGAAGACGTAACTTCATGTAACAGAAAATTACCAACTGGTCATGCATTGCTGGAAAAATGACATGATCAAATTGAAAGAAAAAAGGAAAAAAAAACCTACCATACTCTTTGCCCAGTTTGCTCTTACAGATCACATCTCTATGGTATTCGATCATTTTATTAGCTCCTTCAGATTGGCATTCCGGGAAAACAAATATATGTTAACTAGTTGCATTTTTTAAAGACTATCCATTAATAAATTACTGTTCAAATAATCGGAAAGCAACGTGAATTTGGAGAACAACTAAATTTCATTAGTTAGAATGTTTTTACTATGTAATCGTATCTAGAAAATAAGTTTCTTCCGTATGTTGCCCATTGAGTTTTTTTTCTTTTTCTTTCTCTACCCTATCTTTGGCTCAATCTTTCCTGGTACATAGCCATAAAGGCTCCAAATTGTTGCTGGAAATTGCGTCCGTCTGCCATCACCACTTGTACTGATACCAAATTGTCACAAGCCCTACCAACTTCTGGTTATGGTTAGCCATAAAGGCTCCAAATTGTTGCTGGAAATTGCGTCCATCTCCCATCACCAGTAGTTCTGACACCAAATTGTCACAAGCCCTAGACCAACTTCTGGTTATGGGACCTTGTAGCTGAATATCAGATAGGTTATGTTTGAGACTTCCTCCCTTTATGACCTATCTTGAATGAGGGAATGTTCAGAGAGAACTCTTCGATCTCTGGAGCTAACAATGAGTCAACAAAAATTCTGCTTGTTTATTCATGCTCTAAAGAGTTGCATTTAAACTAGCTTACAGCCCTTAACAATCCCTACTTTTCAGCAATAAAAATCTCAACTGAAAGATAAAACAACTTATCAGAATAAAACAAACTCCTAATATATTGATCTCTTATTCAAATAACTTATCTACTCCTTCCTTTCCCCACGTTTGAATATTCAAATAACTTATCTACTCCTTCCTTTGTCCACTTTGAATTTTCCATGTGTGAATCTCTGGTAAACTTGGTCAGCAGAATCCTGCTGCTCTTGACCCACAACAAACTTACTTCAATATAAGATCAGATTTTGGCAAGTCCTACAATACCGTCTCTGGATGACATATTTGCTCGCTTATTGTGTGTTTCGTCACCTAGCATTATGATACGATCTCCCACAGTTAATTCTTCCGCTTTGGCCTCTCAGTCTCAAGAGTACTAATAGAGTAAAGTAGGGGGATCGTGGTGATTGACCCAAATGTCGTTATTGTAGTCAATGGGGACATACTAAGGATAAATGGTTATAAATTGCATGGTCGCCCTCGAGCTGCTAATGTTGTTGATACTAATCAGTCTAACCTTCAGTCTGAGTCCTCTACTCAGCCATCGTTGACTCTTACTGGTACTAATTATGAAGAGTATCTCAATTATCAGGATGCTAAGCAGTCTTCCTCTTCCGTTGCTTCGATAGCTGGTAATTCCGAAGCATACCTCACTAAGTCTTTCCCTTGGGTACTTGATTATGGTGCTTCTGATCATATATCTGGTAACCCACATTTACTCTCTCACTTTACTAACACTACATCTTTTCCTCCGGTTACTTTAACTAATGGGAATCAAACAGTTGTTAAAGTTGTAGATTCTACTCAACCAATTCCATCCTTGCCTTTAGAATCTGTTCTTTATATTCCTAATTTCCCCTTTAATCTTGTATTCGTCAGTAAACTTACACAATCTTTAAATTGTTCTATCACTTTTAATAAAAATTCTGTTGTTATACAGCATCGCATTATGGGACGGATGATTGGCACAGGACATGAGCCGCAGGGCCTTAGCATTTAAATCTACCTCCACCTATAGCATGCACTATTTCAGAATCCCCAATTATAATTCATTATCGTTTGGGTCATCCTTAATTGTTGAAGCTCTAGAAGATGGTGCCTAGTTTACCTCTATTATCTTCCTTACATTTTGAATCTTGTCAACTTGGAAAACATTCTTGAAGTTCATTTCCAAAGCGTGTCAATAAACAAACTACATCCCCTTTTGAGTTAGTTCATTCAGACATTTGGGGTCCTTGTCGTGTCTCTTCTATTTTGGGATTTCAATATCTGGTTACATTTAGTAATGATTATTCTCGTTGCACTTAGTTATTTTTAATGAAAGCTCATTTAGAATTACCATTTTTAAATCTTTCTATGCAGAAATTAAGACATAATTTAACATTAATATTCGTGTGTTGTGAAGTGATAATGCTCATGAATATTTGTCCATTCCCTTCACTCAATTCATGTCTTCCCAAGGAATTCTTCATCAAACCTCATGTGCTTATACTCCAAAACAAAATGGGATTGCTGAACGTAAAAATAGACATCACATAGAAACTGCTCGTACCTTTCTTTTACACAATCGGGTTCCATCACAATATTGGGCAGATGTTGTCTTAACTGCATGCTTCTTGATTAATCGCATGCCTTCGTCCAATCTACAGAATCAAGTATCCCATTCCATCCTATTTCCTGATCAACCATTATTCTCCCTTCCACCACGAGTCTTTGATTGCACATGTTTCAGTCATATCTCTTCCCCTAGTCAAGATAAACTATCAGCTAAATCCACCAAATGTATTTTTCTAGGTACTCACGTCTTCAAAAAGGTTATAACTGTTATTCTCCATCAACACATCGATATTTTGTTTCTACTGATGTTACATTCTATGAATCTTCTCAATTCTACTTATCATTTCCAACAGATATCACATTTCTTAGTAAGGTCCTTCCAACTCCTTCCATTACACCTATTCCTTATGTTGCTCCTCTTTCTAATCCTCTTTTAGAGTCTGTCCAATGTTCACCTCTTACTGAATACTCCTCTTGAGAATGGTATTCTTCCACATTACACCAATGATCGTGATCCTGATTCTGATGATAAGACTGTTGTAGAGGCTCTTGCTGATTCAGCTCTTGCTCCAGATTCCTCACTTGCTGCAGTTATACCTTTTGAAGATCACTTTCCCATTGCCATATGCAAAGTTTCATGGTCCACTCGCAACCCTCATACTATTTATAATTTTCTTAGTTATCATCGTTTATCACTATCATATTTTGCATTTGTATCCACCCCCTCTTCTGTGTTTGTTCCTTCTAATGTTCATGAGGCAATTAATGATCCCGAGTGGCGTCAAGCAATGGTTGAAGAAATGACTGCTCTATATTCTAATGATACTTGGGAGTTAGTTTCGTTGCCCCTAGAACATTCCATTATTGGTTGTCGTTGGATATATAATGTCAAAGTTGGTCAGAATGGCAAGTTGATCGACTAAAGGCACGTTTGGTGGCTATACACAGACTTATAGGTTGGATTATTATGAAACTTTCTCTCCTGTGGCCAATATGTCTTATGTTCGCTTGTTTTATCCATGGTTGCCATTCTCCAATGGCCTCTCTATCAATTGGACATTAAAAATGCCTTTCTATATGGTGAGCTTCAGGAAGAGATTTATATGAAGCAACTACCTGAATTTGTTGCTCAGGGGGAGTCTAGCTTAGTGTGTAAGCTTTGTCGCTCTTTATATGGTTTGAAACAATCTCCTCGTGCCTAGTTTGGACGGTTTAGTCATGTTCAAGAGTTTGGTATGATTCGATGTGAGCTTGATCACTCTGTCTTATATAAATATACATCATCAGAACAATGTATCGATCTAATTGTCTATGTGGATGATATTGTCATTATTGGAAGTGATCAAGGTGGGATTGAACAATTGAAGACACGTCTGTTCTGTCATTTTGAAGCAAAAGATTTGGGTTTACTCCGATATTTTCTTGGTATAGAAGTTGCTCAGTCCAAATCTGGCATTGTACTCTCTCATAGAAAGTATGCATTGGATATTCTAGAAGAGACAGGGATGTCAAATTATAGACCAACAGACTCTCCTATGGATCCTAATTCAAAGCTTTTACCTGATCAGGGGGAACCATTTGCTGATCTTGGCCGATAAAGGAGATTGATAGGACAACTTAATTATCTCACCATCACACGACCTAATATTTCTTTCTCGGTTAGTGTTGTTAGTCAATTCCTACAAGCTCCATGTGATAGTCATTGGGATGCAGTTATTGAAATTTTGAAGTACATTAAGTTGCACCAGGAAAAAGATTATTATATGAAAACCAGGGGTCATTCACAAATTATTGGATATTCTGATGTTGATTGGGTAGGTTCTCCATCTGATAGGTGTTCTATTTCAGGCTATTGTGTTCTTGTTGGAGGAAATCTTGTATCTTGGAAAAGTAAGAAGCAATATGTTGTTGCCAAGTCGAGTGTAGAAGTAGAATACCGTGCAATGGCTCTAACAACTTATGAGTTTATTTGGTTGAAGCAATCAATTCAAGAGTTAAAATTTGCAGAAGTATCACAGATGAAGTTACTATGTGATAATCAAGCTGCTCTCCATATTGCTTCTGGCCCAATATATCATAAAAGAACCAAACACATAGAAATTGATTGTCAATTTATTCAAGAGAAGGTTTTGTTTTGTTGCATCACTATTAGTCATGTCAGTTGAACGAAACTACTAGCAAATATCTTGATCAAATCTCTTAGAGGTTCTCATATTGAATTTATATGTAACAAGCTTGGTGCATATGATTTATATACTCCCGCTTGAGGGGGATTGTTGAGTTGTATAGAGTTGTATAGTGATAAAATAGGAAGGTATTTACTACTATTGATTGTATTTCCTATTTTAGGGTTAGCGATCAACTATTTAGACACGTATTTTCATCAATGTATATATGACAAGAATAATAGATTTCTCTTGAGTTTCACACAGGACAATGCACTGACTTAGTGGAAGTCAATGAAGAGATCTTATGAGACACAAGAGACAAATTGGTAGGAGTTCCATAGAGAGTTTAGAGATATATACACTCTGCGAATATATCAGGGTTGAAAGAAGATGGAGTTCATGAGTTTAGTTCAAACAGAGGAGATGGTGGTAGTAGTGAGCCTCGCTTTGCAGCATTGTCTAAGTATACATTAGAAGTTGTAGCAAATCCAAAGGATAGCTATTAACCGATTTGAGTAGGTCTGACGACGAATATGATCTGCTACTTCTAATTTTAAGAAGTTACTAGAGATTGCACTCAGAGTAAAGGATTTGATAAAACAACGCAGAAGAAGAGGAGAGCTAAAGAGGCAACTAGAAAGTCATTATAGAAAGGGGATGTTAAGAAGGGTCTTAATCATTCATGGTCTACTGGTGCAGGGGGATCTAGGAGAGCTGATGTCACATCGAACAGGAGTGGTACTTTCTACCAACTTTTTGGAGATCGAGGAGCTAGTATGGATTCAGGACAACATAACACTACTAGTGCACCATCAATTGGATCCAACCGAGGGATTAGTCAGAGGTTCAAAGGACCTTTTAATAAAAGAGTAGGAGGGTTATAGAGTTGTGCTACTTGCGGGAGAGTAAAGGGGATAGTAACAACAAAAATTTTTGAAGGGACTGATATACGTGAAGTTGAATAAGATGTGATAATGGCAATGATGAACAAATAGTTAGCTTATGGTATTGGTATGCTTAGACTTATGTAGCAACAAGTGAAAGTGTTACAGAACAGGACTGACATTGATGACTAGGAATAGTTGAAGGTTATTTTAGGTTTGCTTTGAGGTTGTAAACAAACTTTTCCCAAGGACACTATTCTCAACTAGGCAAAAAGTACATGGAACTATACTTTAAAGAAATCGATTGAAACTAATGAACAAGTATAAAATACTGATAAAAAGACAAAATTCTTCTCCAAAATAGAACTTAAAAGAAGATAGAAATAATAATTAAGAAAGATAACTAAATAAGGGAGAAAATTACTTACCGAAAAAGTGTTTCATAGGTCTTGCCAATGATTGATTCAGGTGCAGGCTGTCAACTCCTGTAATTAAACTGGAAAGTAACATAAACATCACCAGAATTATGTAAACAATAGATCTCTAATTAACTCAATATTAACAACATATGGCAGCAATCACCTGAAATGGGCAAAACATGAGATTTCCACTTGGACATGGATTAGGAATAAATTTGGAAAGTTGCAAGAATTTTCAAAAACAAATCGATACATAGTGAAAGTTGAAAATGGGAAACAAAAGACTGCTAAAAGAACGGCAAAAGGAATTGGTGGATTCCATAGATCATTTTTGCTAGTGCCATATCTAGCCATCGCATTCTCTAGAAACTGGAAGGAAAAGAAGAACAGGTTGTGGCTGGTTGTGATATTAAAGCTACATGTTATGGGTATGAACCATATAAGGGCCTGGAGTTGAGCAACTACATTCATTATCTAGACAAGTAATAAGCACCAACTCACTTTGATGCCCCAATCATATTCAGGCTCTCCAAGATTACGGCTTGCACTCATTATGAATCCACCATTTGCATATAGTTATAAAGAAATATTTTTCCAAGTAATTAATAGGAGGGAAAAGCTAAGTAAACTTAGAAATGCAAATTTTTTGTTAAAACACAAGTAGACTGTTCTTACATTCCTCTTTCAAATTACAGCAGAAACAGCTGGCTAAACAGAGTGCCTTCTCTGCAATAGCAGACTATTAATCGGTCAAGCATATAACCAGAGAGTCGAAAATGTGGTTTAGGAAAAAGATGAAAGACATTGTTTCTGTTGATTACAATTGAAGGGTGCCATAAGAAATTAATAATTTCTGCTATCATGTCTATAGTCATTGTTCAACTTAACAAGAATTTTAGCCGGCCACCAAAATGCTAAGAAATGGATACACCAAAATCTTGAAGTTATTCAAGTAACATTATTCTATAACAATGAAATACCACAATTAGGGTGTACATTGCAAAACAATAAAGTAGTCTTTTTGCACAACCCTCAGCTCATTCAAGGTAATTGGTCGAATTATGTCCCACCATAGTTGATATTTCCCAATTTGACACAAATTCCAAATCTTTTCTCGTTGAATGTCATGTTGCATGAGATGGCAACCTAAGACTTTTAAAGCCAACAAGGGATATACTATGTGTTCTTTTCAGAAGAGGCCATGCAAAAGAAACCAAACTACGCCTAGGTATCTGGTTTTTGGGGCAACCATGAAGTAAATTTGTCATCCACGAACGATTAAACAATTTCAATGATGATTAGCAAATAAAAGCTTGAGACATTGGACCTAGCACTCTGTTGTACGATTCGGTCTTTTACCTCACATCACATTTGTGTTTTTCAACAAAAATTGAATACAAGGCCATAAAAATACTTACTTGCCAACCAGGATTTTGCCAACACCATTTGCAGAAGCAACTTTGATGATAATCTACAATTTGAATTTGGAAAAAAACTATGGAGAGATGGTAGCACTCCAATAGCTAATGCCATGTTCCACATTTCTTAAAACCCACAAGAAGAGATTTGATCCAAAGATTCTTCTAGAATTCTTAAAATTCTAGAAGAAAAAGGAAGCTTTTAGAACCTTCTAGAATATTGCAGAATCTTATAGAAAATCTTTGAACTTTCAAAAACATGATAGAAACTTATATAACAATGTGGAACATTTTAGAACCTTATGTAAGATTATAGAATGTTGTAGATTAGAGCACGATGTACATAATATATGTAGAATAGTATAAAGCATTATAAAGGACCGTTGTAGGCTATTAGATCAAATAAATCTTGTAAGTCCATTTTAGGGAAGGTTTTATATATATAAACCTTAAAGATTTGCCTCTTTTGTATCATAAAAGAAAAAGTTATTAAATAAAAGTATCTTTATATGTTACGACCCCAGGAATTAGAACGAGTTTGAATCGGGCTTGTTCTAACGAACCTACTCTTACCTCGATTCTTCCCA
>JANKYF010000006.1:69271023-69282837 GCA_029829435.1 Erythroxylum hondense
TTTAGAACAACTTTTTTAAAATTAAATTAGAAATCAATAAATTATTAACCTTATTCATATTAAGAAAAACAATTACTTCAATTTTGGAATTAAAAATTGATTTTAAGACATTTAAAATTTTTATTTGATAATATATCTTAGAATATTCTATTTTATCAAACCTTTTTTTTCTAAATCAGAATATCCTATTTTAATTTAAAAATAATATTATCATTAAGTGATATATACGAAGGAAGAATTGGATGGGCGACTACGCAATCATCCCATTAGTCACTTAATCTTACGGTTGCTTTACAAAGCCATTTTTCTCCAGCCCTCTATGAAAGTTCTAACCTTCCATCCTCTGCTACAAGTACAACACCACCTTTGGCATCATCGTCATCCCTTCCATCATACGTGATGGATCTTTCTTTCTCCCTCTCCCAAACCCAGATTGTCACCTCTACCATCATATGTCATGTTTATGGAGAAAACCCACATCGTGCGATCGTCAATCATCGCTTTTAGCATGAGGGCCAGGCGACAAATACGTCGCGAATAAAGAGAAATCGCTCGAAGATGAAGAGGAGGAGCTGCTAAACTACCAGCGACTCACTGGTACCTGACGAGAGGACTTCAGCCTGTATCGAGAAACGCTACGACCTGCTTGTTTCTTCGTCTAACCTAACTCGAGGGGCGTGTTGTGGAGACCACTCCTATTACATGTGGGTGTTTCTCTTTTAGACCACTTCTTAATCCACTAATGACCTAACCCTCATTTACAAATAAAAGAGGATTTCACGATTACCCTTACAGAAGTTTCCCCAATTTCATTCCGTCAAATCCCTAATTCCAATTTCTACCGATATGTCATATTAGATAACCATCGCCGCCTGGTCTCAACGCATTTTTTTGAACTGCTCTTATTCAATGATTGTCTGTTAGTTTATTGATGTTGAGTTTGATGACAGAATAATCGAGGGAAGGGGCGCTTGAAATATTTACTTCAGCAGACAAAGTTGGTTGTTCACTTTGCTAAACCTGAACATTCAACATCCCAAAAGAAACATGAATCTTTTGCCAATGTAGGGGTCAGCATGCATCAAAATTAACTGAAGAAGAAGAAGATGAAGAATACCTGAAGGAGGAAGAAGATACTTTAACTGGGACAGGAAACACTCGGCTGGTGACACAACCCTCATGTAATTCTTTTGCTTTTACTATCTGGAATTTTTTTGTCGGTGTCTTTCTTCTTGTTGGGAAAAACTTTGTAAAAATTTTAGCTATAAATATCTCCTACTGGTTCCAATGTTCTGGCATGTTGAGGCAAATGTTGTTGCAGCAATGACTCTCCTCATTCTTAATTTGCCTTTAAGGCAACTTGGATATACTGCAGCATGAGCTGCATTGCCTTGAATCTATCTGTTGTAATCAATTAAATGAAGTAGCTTCTTGTTTTAATTTCTTTTAGAGTTCAAAGAAGCCAGAACTTGTATTTTATCATTGTTTCTGTTTCTGTTAAGGTCTTGTACAGAGATATATTATTCTGTTTCTACTTCTGTAGGCATTCAGGGTATGACGAGGGATTATCAGCTTGCTGGTCTGAATTGGCTTATAAGGCTTTACGAGAATGGGATAAATGGAATCCTTGCAGATGAAATGGTATTTATTAAAGTCTTATTTAGAAATTGGCTCTTATATTTCATCTGACTCCATTTGGTGCTGCAGTGCATGCTTGTTCTGTTCATGGTTTGTGTATATTTGCATGTTAAGAAATAATTGGTTATTAATTATTGTTTTTACTTCCAGGGGCTGGGTAAAACTTTACAAACAATCTCATTATTAGGCTCCTTGCATGAATTTAGAGGAATCACTGGGCCTCATATGGTAGTTGCTCCAAAATCTACCCTTGGTAATTGGATGAAGGAGATTCATCATTTTTGTCCAGTTTTGTGTGCTGTAAAGTTTCTTGGTAATCCTGATGAAAGGGTAAGTTGCTTAATTCTATTTCTATATGTATTGAATTTTAATTGGTTTTGGCGCTGACCTTCATGCTCGCATGATTTGGTGGTTGGGAAAAAAAAGGGAAATAATTATTTTATGTTGTCCTTAATTAATTTTTCCTTCATTGCAGAGACATATCCGTGAGGAATTACTTGTTGCAGGAAAGTTTGATGTATGTGTTACGAGCTTTGAAATGGCCATTAAAGAGAAGTCTGCATTACGTCGGTTTAGCTGGCGTTATATTATTATTGATGAAGCCCACCGAATCAAGAATGAAAATTCCCTCCTTTCTAAAACAATGAGACTTTACAACACTAATTACCGTCTCCTGATCACAAGAACTCCACTTCAGGTATGTTTGTCTAGTTGATATTTATTTTTCCCTTTGAGATAGTATCTTTTCTTTTGACATGAAAATGATGTAGCTCAAGATTTTTATGGTGGATATATAGAACTCAAAAAGGGTGCATGAAGTGTTAGCTTGATGTAGGCTGAAATGATGTTGCTTTGTGTTTTTGCTTCTTCTGATTGCATATTAAAACTATTGTTGCAACCTACATCATGTTGCTTTGTGTTTGTGCACGGCGCCATGAAGAACTTCTTCCACGAAGGGTTGTTGCACCTCAGGTACAATTTTTGATTCTTTATTTCTCTTGGTTTATTTCTTTTATTTCCTTGGATTATGCTTGTGAGAACAGAGGTTGGCAGCTGGTAATCTTGAATAATTGACAATTCTTTATGGATCAAACTATTAAATGGATTTA
Source organism: Erythroxylum hondense (assembly GCA_029829435.1). Taxonomy (NCBI): domain Eukaryota; kingdom Viridiplantae; phylum Streptophyta; class Magnoliopsida; order Malpighiales; family Erythroxylaceae; genus Erythroxylum; species Erythroxylum hondense. Next base: position 69,273,771 of record JANKYF010000006.1, read on the forward strand.
TTACTTGGATAATCCTTCAATATCAGATCCTGAATAATTTGACCTTTACTATTATCAGAGGTTTACTGTCCAGCCCACCATTTAAACGTCAAGTGATTCTATGCCTAAATTCAAATATGTTTAGAAGTTGTGGATAAAACCTCCAAAATTCTCTGTCACTCTTTCAAGCCGTTTACTTAACAAGGGTCTTATAAATCATTAGTGCTGCCAATTTTCTTCTAGGAAAAAGCTAATATTTTGAGATCCCTTTGCAGGTAAATCAATTCGTTCAAGTTGCACAAAAATGTCAAAGCATGATTGCTGAAACTGGGACCGATGGGGTTTCTCAACAGGATTTGCAGACGAACAGTAATATGTATGAAATTAAACAGTCATTCTCATTCCTTTTTCTGTGAGATGCTATTGAATTTGTTGTGCCTGGAGCTAGATGGTCTGGCTGCAGTTTTTTTAATATGAATGTAAAGATTTGACATGACAGGGGCCAGTGACCAGTCCTTCGCTTGTAATAATAACAACTTGGAAATTTATGTTGTTGCATATGCTTAAGCTTATGTAAAATCTCGACTGGTAAAAAGTATTGAAGTGAATTATGAGTGCTCAAGTTGGGTAAGAAGAGTTTTCGAAGAGTGTTGTCTTGTGTTATGTGGGCATACATAAGAAGATTTGAAGCATACTCTTTTTCCAGCAGTTGGAACTTTGTAACCTGCAACTCTTATTATAATGCCGCAGCCATGTTTGCTTTTTATGGGACTGCTTCAAGAGATTTTAGCTTCTCTAATGCTTGGTTCAATGACCGTCTGTTACTGTTATAGTATCTGCCTATACTATGATTTTAGGTTAATGGAGTTGACTTTAGTTTTTGGTTGCACAGGACTTGGATGCTACCAATAGAACTTTACTAACTGTTATTTCTAACACAATGTCAATTTTTTAAAGGGTCTTGACTGCTGGTCGCCAGCTTTCTAAGAGTTTGGAGTTACAATCACTAAATGATTTGGGCTTTTCAAAGAGATATGTCAGATGCTTGCAGGTCAGATTTAAGGTGTTTTTTTTTTTGGGTTCTAGATTTTATTTTCACTTTTAGTTGATGTGTAGTCTTGTAATGCTTTTGACTCCAAATTTTCGCAGATCTCTGAGGTTGTGAATAGTATGAAGGATTTGATTGATTACTGTCGAGATCACAAAGTTGGGCCAATTGGTAATTTGCTCTATGGCCGCATGATAATGAACTTTGAGTTGCTACTTCTATCGGCTACATATTTTGTTTTTAGTGTCTTCAGTAACTTGGATGAGATTGATTTCAAATGCACTTGAAATGAGTTGTTCTAGGAAAATTTGGTCAATGAATTCAGATTAAAATTGTTTTCTGCTGCTCACAAATTTTTGAAATGTGATGTCATCCGAAAAGTTTCTGCAAATTTTCACTCTGAAATGATTGGTGCAGAGGGTTTGAAAACTTATCCTCGACATGCCACTGCAACTAAACTCCAGGTGCAGAAGATGCAGGACATGGAGCAGCTAGCAAATGTTCAGGGTCTGCCAGCAGATCAAAACACCCTCAATAAGCTTATGGCTTTGCATCCTGGAATTAACAACCACATTAGCAACAACCATCATATGGTCAACCGGGGAGCATTAAGTGGTTCAGCCCAGGTTGCTTTGGCCCTGACTAACTACCAGAATCTGCTGATTAGGCAGAACTCGATGAATTCAAGCAATAGCTTACTTCAACAGGAGAATGCATCATCCTTTAATAATTCTAACCAAAATCTGTCCTCAAACTTCCAAGGGTCAGCTGCTTTCATACCAGGATCCGTTCAGAACTCACCCATAAGTGGTTTCTCAAGTGCGAATCTACCACCGCAGCAGCCACAACAGTTACAGCAGCGCTCATTAAGCAGCAACAGCTTACTTCAACAACAGAATTATACACCAACCCCTCAAGGCACCCCATCCTTGCAACAGCAGCAGCAGCAGCAGATGATCCAGCAACTGCTCCAAGAGATGTCTAACACCAGCGGGGGAGGGATGCAGCAACATTCACTTGGTGGGCAGAATGGTCACGTGACTGCTCCAAGGGGTGGAATGGGCTATGGAAGCAACACTTCTGCAGCACCTGTAGCTTCTTCCACTGTGTCAGGAGGTATTTCAGGACCTGCACGTAGCCGAAGCAACAGTTTTAAAGCTGCAGCAAATAGTGATTCATCCGCAGCCGGAGGGAACAGTAGTTTTAATCAAAAAGTACCTGATTTACCACAGAATCTCCATATACCGGATGAGTTAGTTCAGGATATTGCCCACGAGTTTACTGAACCTGGATTTTTTAATGGTGACCTTGACGATAGTATGGATTATGGTTGGAAGGCGTGACCATTCTGGCTTGGACCAGCTGGTAGCTCCTGTCAAACCTTATTGCTGGCAATATTTTTATGTACAGGAAATGAAATAGCTACGTTACTCTTTTCTCTTCTTTTTGTTCTTTTTATATATTTCCATATTATGGAATTTGTTTGACATGGACTTAACTTACAGTAGGTAACTAGCTTTGTGTTTTCGCCTACCCCCTTCCTTCTTTTTGCCTCTCTTTCAGCTTCTTCTCTTATGAAGTCTTGCAAATGTAATCTACTGCTCAACTGAACAGCTGATATGATATCTAAATGATTTTTGCTTTAAATTCAGTTGCTTCTTGGAATTGGAATAATAATATATTCAAATATACAGGGGACTTTTTTGTTACTATAATGTGGCAAATGCTGACTTCTTATTATGTGTTTCAATTGTAAAATGTTCAGAGTTACCATTTTGTGAAACTTTCCCTTGGTTCTTAGAATTGGATCGTGATGATCAAATTTTCAATTTCATATAATAGGTATACAACATAATTGAATTTTAATTTAGAATATCTAAATGAAGTTTCTAAATGCAAGTTCAAGAGGTTCTCTCAAAGATCAACATGACTATACACAGCTGGTGAAAGTAGTCTCTGCCTAATAAAATACTTTACAAAAAAGAAGAGCCTATAATCTGCTTTCTTTGGCCTTTTGATTGAGTTCTTCATCAACAACGCTCAGTATAAATCTAATTTTACTGATATGCAAAATTTAAGGAGGTTAAATTCACATTCTTAATGTCTCTCAAATGCTTTTTACGGTGATTTTAGTTATGGCTGTAGGATTTTACAGCAAAGAGAGTGTAGAGCTAGGAGTAGTAGCTTCATCTCTATAACATCATTTACTAAAGATTCTATCTCTACATATGTAACTTGACATGTGAACTTCTCACAAAACCTCATCATTTGATTCATCATCTCCGGCTCCGATTACCATACCAATGATCATATTCTACCAACCCCTTACGCCCCGTTCCATCAATCTTCTTGTTATTCTGTACCAACGAGAAATCACACGGCTGTGGACATTTTGTGATCCAGGAAATGAGCAACTTTCTTTCTGTGGGTGGTACTTGAGCATGCACTTTCCAGAAGGATATAGTATCTCGACGTCAAACGGCTGTGTGAGCGGCCGTCCCAAAACTTGAACTTGAGAAACACTGTAGTGTCCAGGCATCCAATGAATCAGATTAAGACAATGTAACCAAAATATGCAGCCGACGCATAACAAGTTTGAAATATATGAAACCAAAATATGCAGTCAAAGCATAACAAGTTTGACATAAATGAAACCAAAATATGCAGTCAAAGCATAACAAATTTGACATATATGATACAAAGATCATAGCAGATGTATACCTAGGATTCATTTGCAGAAGGGGAAAGAAAATAATAGATACAAACTATTACTATGTAGTGCCAGTGTGTGTGTGAGAGAGAGGCAAACAGAGGATAACCATATATAATATAATCCATCAATGTCTTGTCTCTGAACTCTACCCAGTAGTTCAACTTTAACAATTCCTCCAATGCAAAGAACTGGTTCAGGTAACTTAAATGCTTGCAAGCAGTTCTCCTGTCAAGAATCAGCAAGTAAAGAATGAAATATGCCAACAAATACATTAAACAATAAACCAACATTGCATTCGTTATTCATAGACATTGAAAGCTCGAGTTTGCATTTTGTCAAAGTGAATAACAGTTAATGATTCTGGAAAATAGCACTCTAGGTCAGAATCAAATAGCACAAGGTAGTATTTATCCCTGAAACAAATGTTACCCTGCACAAGTGATAACAGAAACTACAGACCAGGAACATAAGAATGAAGTGCATGTCCAAAACTCAAAAAGGATATCGTGATGAGACACAAGGCAGTTACTTGAGCCATAGGATATTCTGGTGAAGTGTACGTCCAGAAGATCTTGTCATCAATTAATTCATGCCCAACTCTAGAATCCGCCATGTAATGATCTGATAATTCCAGTGGAACCTTGGGGAACCCAAATCTGAATCGGACACTTTTGGATCTATACATAGGGAAGCCATACTGAAAATATGCTGACCATGGACACGAAAATTGTCAGTCAGTGTACAAGAAGAAGATAAAATTTCAGCGTCCAAGGCATGCCGAAATGCATCACGAGTAGAAAAGGGATTAGGGTTAACCTTGGAATGGATGAACACGGATTTCGGAAATGAGGCACAGATCAGAAGTTAGCCTATAAACTAACGTTTCCGGAACAATTTGGTCGCTTTGCCCTTTGCTTGACCAGTATGAAGCTCCATGCATAAATCCATCACTTGGCAACAAAGTATTTTGGATGCTCTCTTCTGGGTAGTGATCAGTACTGGATGCACTAATAGCCTCTGCTATGCAACCAGTTTGCACACGGGTTAAACCCCGAGCCAGAAGTGCATAGACTCTATGATTCCTCTTGAGGGACTCCCATTCTTTGCAATCACCTAGTTCAACATCCACTGGCTCGATCAAATTGTCAACTTCAATGGCACGAGTAATACTTGTCGCTTCAGGGAAAATCTTCAAGAAAAGTTGCTTAGCAACTGAATTTTCCATTACTGCGAAGAACAATAAACTCATATCAGCTTCAGTATTCCATTCGGTTGGTAGTAAAAGCTCAACAAAAGGGAATTCCCATTTCTTAGAAGCAGACATACCAAAATGGTTCCAAGATTTGGAAACCAAGCAAACTCGAGCAGCATCAGATGGGTCGTCCAAATGCAGAAAAATCTTGACAGACATGTCAACTCCAAGCCATTGCACAAAGTCGCGACTTTCTTCCATAGCCGACATCTTGCACACAGATTGAAGATCCCTTTTCAGTAATCCATCAACTACAGACAATCAACACATTTTCACATCCCATTATTATGACTAGAGGGCTGAGTCCTTCTATATAAATTCAGAGAAAACAAAGCAATTCAATCAATCAGTAAACTAAACAAAGAGCCATTCTGACAAAAAAAAAAACATTAAATTCCCCTATTCTCAGAAACAACAAACAGTTTCATGAAATCCACTGAGAAAGAAAATCTAAGATGAAGCTATATCGAATTTTAGATGAAGAAAAGGATGAAAAAGTTTGTACTTTTAATCCAAGCAACCTCAAAGATAAACCCCACAGAGAAAGTTTCTGTTTTTATTGACCAACCAGCCGACACAAGATAATTACAGTGAACGATAACATCGAATCCCATTATAACTTCCTAGAACAAAGCATAAATATTCAGCACGTAACTCTCTTGCGTTCTATAATGATACACTTTCTATTTTTTTTGCTTTTTAATAAAGAATATTTTGGTATAAAAAGTAAAAACAATTAATTTGGATTTAGTTCCAACGTTGTGATAATTACTAAAAGACTGTTGAATGGGTTTAATACTATCCATTAAACATATAATTATTAAAAAAGCAGCCGAAAATTTAATATAAAAATAAATTTTATAAAAGGTAAAACTTTATTTTTTTTCCCAAATTTCAATTCAACTTAGTATTCAAATATGTGATATTATTTGTGATTATACATGTTATGCATATTGATCCTTTAATCTAGTGATTATCTAACACATTGCTTTCAGAGATAAAAATTGGGTCAGACCTGAGGTCAACATATCAATCTTCAGGTTAATCTCAAGTTAAGACTCAGGCAACCCAAGTTAGGCATTACAACAAAATGGGTGTTTAGTGACATAAATTACTGACAGAATGTGAAAGTTTTTCGTCAGCAATCGAATTTACCGACGAAAATTACCGATCGCATGTGTTGTTGGAGAAACGGCTGTCGGTAATCTTTAGTGACAAAATAGAAATATTATCTCGGTAATTTATTTTTAAATCTTTTGGTAACTTTCCAAATAGAATATTTCTATTCTGTTGGTAAAATTTACTGACGGATAAAGTATTAAAAATCCTTCGGAACATTAAGCGATGGTAAGTTGTGCTTTGTCGGTAAATTTAGTGATGAATATTTTATGTGCATCGGTAAATTTAGTGACGGTCAAGTTGTTGAAGTTCTCCTGAAAAATTTTCCGTCGAAAAATTATTTACAGAGGGAATTTTCTTATTTCGTCGGTAAATTTAATACTAAATTTACCGATAGATATGATAATTTTGTTGGTAAATGTACTGACGTTGTTTTTTTAAATATTTTTCATACATTTAAGTTATAAATTTAATTTTTATTGGTAATCTTATAATTGATATTTAATTTTTACAATTATCTGGTGATAATATATTGATTTTTTCTACATTTAAGTTGAATGATAATATAAAGTAAAAATTATCTTAATTGATAATAAAATTATTAAATATAACAATAAATATGTAACTCATATAAAATGACTTGAGAGTAGCAAAACTAAGCTATCTAGTTGTTGAAGGCGTATGGTCTGACTGCTGCGATAAGGTGCTGCCCCTCCTCTTCAACCGATCCACTTCATTATGAAGCTAGACTATGTACTCCATCGACTATTACAACTGAGTTTTCAACATCTGTAGTCTGCTCTCAAACTGAACAACTTTCTCATTGGATACAAACTGCATACTAGATGCAGCTGCATTGGACATAGGGAATTGCAAATACCATGTGTTCGCAAATGAACCTAAGCCGAATATCCTTCTATGATGGTCCCTACGACCCATTGCATTAAGATACGCTTGACTCTCATTAATAGTTTTAGATTATCGAGACTGTTGTTGAATACTTTCTTGTATTTGATCCTATCAAGAGGTAATGTTTATGTTAATAAGTGATAATTATTAAGAATTAATATTAAAGCACAAATTTCACATACATTAAGTTGTCTACATTAGGGATTGATGAAGGTTATACCATCATGCTTCTTGGTGTGGATGTGCAAAAAGAGCTGACATGGTGTAGACTTCCTGCCATTAAGCTTTTCTTGCATAAGAATAAAATGTTATAAGTGAACTACAATTTTGAAAAATTTTGACAAAGTTTCCTCTATTTTTATGATATTTACCCCCTGTTGAACAAAGAAAGTAACTCAACAACACAACCATATATGACACCAGACATTTATAACATTATCATTCTTCATAATATCATATATCTTTCATTCCAAAATTCACACATCAAATTAAATTGAAATACATCAAAGTAAAATAAATTGGAATATAAATATAAAGTGTACATACTTACAAAATTCTTTGTATGCTCTTGTGGGTAATAGATCCTCTAGTGTGTACGGGAAGACTCTCTCCCCTAGGTCCTCCACGTCTATTGGTAGAATTGTGCTCTAAGATGGACATTGCCTCAGGTGATGTTCAATACTACTGCCAATAACTCCATATTTCTTTAGATATATAAGGAGGTTGTACATCATTCTTATGTATCATACTAAGAAAGTCTCTATAAAGGATACGAGCTCACCTCTCCCATACTTTTTAAATTACTACGTCAAATTTGGAATCCCAAAAAAATTCTTTTTCAAAAATGAAAAAATACTATTTAATTAATGTATAAAATTAATTAGATAAAAATACAAAAGAATTTTTTTACCTCAAACTCATGATAATAAAAATCTTTCGTCGCTTAAGAGATATTATTCCATATATAACTCTTATGATCATTTTTCTTCTTAAACTTAAATGTCATATTTCTTGAGCACATTCCAGTTGGAACCAACCTAATATAAAAACAATTTTATGTCATTTTCAAATTAAAACCTATAACTTCAATATAAACCTATGGTGTTATCATGCATGTCTTTTCACTCACAGCTTGTTGACAACTGTGATGTAGGTTCTTCCATAAACTCCCTTAACTCCAAGCTGGAGATCACGTCCTTCATTCATAATGTGTACCCCTGATATCTCTATCGGCATAGGGTAGTGGATGGTGTAGGATTGCTGGACGGTATAGTAAGGTTGGTAGATGGTGTAGCAGTAGGTACAGAAGGTGATGCGTGGATGTGTAGTAACTGGAGGTATAACACCTAATTCTGTGGCAACTGTAGAATGTGATGCTTCACCTAGAAAGTTGATAGTTGTGCATTAGTTTGTGTTTTCCAAAGTATTGGGCATTTGTTTCTTACATGCTATGTTAGTATTGTAATATCCCATTACTAGTGGGAAGGGTAAAATAGTAATTTGGAGTGGTTAATGAGTGCTTAGAATCGCCTTTACATGTTCATGCATAATATAGCATACACATACACGTTAATAGTAAATTTTGCATATGAAAATAACTGTACATGCATTCATGACATTTTTCGATATATTTGTTAATAAATGTGCTTGTTATGAGATTTGTGTGCTTGAAAATTGAGTTGGAAAGGGTCACTGAGGTGTGAGAACTTTTAGTAAATTTTATAAATTTTCTCTGAAATTTTGGGGTACTTTTCGTACTAGGAAAAATGTCAAGTGGCAGGTTGATTGTGTACCGGTAGTAGAAATTATTGTCCAATGACACTGAAAATTTAGATAAATGAGTTGAGGAATTATTAATTTGAGCCATTGGAAATTTGGGAAAAATTTGGAGTAGAAATGAGAATTTAATTGAAAAGAAACTAAGTGAGGGCTTAAGAGTGTGACATGTGGCAAGTGACACTTGTCACTTGCCTAACATGCCAACATGCCCCTCTTTTATTAAAAACCCACCCTTCCTTTTGGTATTTCTCGATGCTTCTTCTTTGAA